>PISX010008682.1:0-80172 GCA_004024625.1 Mellivora capensis | reverse complement strand
AAGATGGGATCGGGAAGGAGACAAACCATAAGAGACTCTTAATCTCACAAAACAAACTGAGGGTTGCTGGGGGGAGGGGGGTTGGGAGAGGGTGGTGGGGTTACAGACTTTGGGGAGGGTATGTGCTATGGTTAGTGCTGTGAAATGTGTAAACCTGGCGATTCACAGACCTGTACCCCTGGGGATAAAAATGCATTATATGTTTATAAAAAATTTAAAATAATAATTAAAAAAAAGCTCTGGGTATGGATGTGAGCACAAAGGGAGAGAGTGTAGCAGGAGAGACAGGAACATCAGGTCAAGATTTTTAATAGACAGCTTACAAGGTTGAGGAAGAAAAGAAGGTCATTTAGTTTAAAAACAGTCCACATCTCTTTGGAAATGTAGCTGTGAACATGAAACATCACAAGAACTAATATGACTCATTCAACGGGGTGTAAGTTCATGAGAGTGTTAGATGTGAAAACCATTGGAAAGAAATGGCTTGTTCAATTTGGTTATTCATATGGACTCTACCTCTCTGAAGTTTCTGGTAGAGCAGAGTGCTTTCAACTGATGATATGGAGAGAAACCCGTTGAGGAGAGGCAAAAAAGGAGCGAGCAATAATTAAGTGCTTTCTTTGTTCTAAATCTCAAAGGTTTGGGTGCCTAGGTGGTTCAGTTGGTTAAGCAACTGCCTTCAGTTCAGGTCAGGATCCCAGAGTCCTGGGATCTAGTTCCACATCTGGCTCGCAGCTCCAAGGGGAGTCTACTTCTCCCTCTGACCTTCTCCCCTCTCATGCTCTCTCTCACTCTCAAATAAATAAAATATTTTAAAAAATTAAAAAAAAATCTCAACGGTTCATCTGTGTTTCTCTGGAATGAAGACAACTCCAGAAAGTTAGCATCCCTTTGTTTGCCTCTAAAATGACTTTAAGAAGAAAAGCTAAAATTAGAAAATGTACTGGGTCAAATCTCATCCATAAGAACATAAACAAGGAATAGCCCTGGATGAGCTTCTTGTGGAAGCTGCATTGGCAGCAATGAGGAAGTGCTGGGGTCATGTGTCCTGGGTCACTCACTCCATCACCTTCCTCCTCAAGCTGGTATTTAAGGGGCTCCCCCAGCAGAAGGCGGCACCAGACCTCCCTCACCTCCTGAGTCTCCGTCCTCACCTCTCCTGAGTCCTTACTCTCCTGACACCATGGGGTGCTGCGGCTGTGGAAGTTGTGGCGGCTGCGGCGGCTGCGGCGGCGGCTGCGGCGGCTGCGGCGGCGGCTGCGGCGGATGCACCACCTGCAGGTGCTACCGGGTCAACTGCTGCCCCTGCTGCACGGGCTGCTGCGGGTGCTGCTGCAGTACCCCCGTGGTCTGCTGCTGCCGCCGCTCCTGTGGCTGCAGCTCCTGTGGCTGCGGCTCGTGTGGCTGCGGCTCGTGTGGCTGCGGCTGTGGGAAGGGCTGTTGCCAGCAGAAGGGCTGTTGCCAGCAGAAGTGCTGTTGCAAGAAGCAATGTTGCTGCTAGGCGGCCGGTGCACAGGTGCCGCCAGCACCCATTCACTTGGTAAGACTTCCGCCTTCCCGTTGCTCTTCTGCCACCTGATGGTCCTGAAAATACCCTTTTTCTGTCTTTGGTGCCTTAAGTCCTTCCATCAAAAGAGTCCCTGAACTCAGAGAAATCATCTAATGGAAGAAATACGGATGCATCGGAGCACCAGAGTAATTGCGCAAATTACTAATGAAATCATGATTCCGAATACTTGGTTTGATGGAAATATCCAGTGCCTTTCAGGTTTGTTTTTGACCGCTTTTTTCCTGTCATCATGCATAGTCCCCGCTCCCTTTCTTCTTCCTAGTCATTACATAATACTCTCTAAATTTCCCTAATAAAAATAAACACTAGAAGTCCATAAGAAGTGTTCTTTTGCCTTTGTTGTGTTTGAGTGCATGGAATCCTGGTTTGTTTTGAAACTTGAGAATTTACCTTTGCACCAAGTTTTTAAAACCCTTGCAGCTGTAGCAGGTTCAAAGCCCCAGCCAGGCCCTTGGGGACTACCTCTCAGTGAAACTTCACTCTCCTGCCAGCCTCCTCCCTCCCTTACAGCTCAGTATGCTGACTCCCCCGGAGACACAGTCCCTGTGTACTGATAGAAAGACATGGCCCTTCAGCGGGCCTTAAACCCTACAGGGGCATTCCCATGAGGACCCAAATACAGAATTTAATAGTGGGCCTGAGACAATTTGGGCTTTCCATGGGGTCTCTTTTGTGGACATATTCAATCTTTTCCTTCTCCTTTTTCTGTTTTTTGGTGTATGCAGTTTTCTTCTTTCAATTGTTTCAGTAGGTAGTAAACATTTGATGATAATAGATGTCTGAAACATTTCTAAATTTTTAAAATGCATTTGGTTGCGGTAAATTTACTGCCGTAAATGCCAGTGCCTCTGTCTTCTCAACTACTTTCAGCAAAAGTAATACATGAAAAGAAGCCCTGGGGAAAGGAGGTTTCCGATGCTTTTTTTTGGGGGGGGGGGACGTGTTTTCTTCCACTGCTTCAATTTTGTCCACAAGAGGATAACCTCTTTTCTTTTTCCTTCCCTTCTCCTTCTTTTCCAGTTCCTTTCTTTCCTCTCCTCCCCTCTCCTTGTTCTTTTCTTTCCTTTTTTTTCTTTCTTCTAATTATTTTCTACAGGTTTTTTTCCCCTCAACTGTTGAGAGTCTGCTATTTTATTAGCAGTAGAGACTGTAGGCCAAGGAGATTTTGGATCGATCACGATGGTTCAGTATTTTCACACATTGATGCATTTGTCCAAAAAGGGAGGAAGCTCTGCTGGATAACATGTTCAAGTGAAATAAATTAACCACATCCCTGGGCTCCATAACAAGATCTGTATCTCTGTGGACCAAACACAGAACAGAAATGCAAAATGCAAGGCTGTAGCCATGTTCTTGCTGGGATCTGGGTCTGGAAGTGGCCTACAGACATGTGGAGGGTGGGAATATGATCACGGAGATCAGATATTCCACACAGAGTGGGGATGATATAGCTAGGCTCACTTGAGATTTAGTGCGAAGGTGGGGCCCCTTCTGTCTTGAAGAAATCCAATGACTCTCTGCTGCCTAGGGTTCTGGCCTATAAACTGGTGTCCACCAGAGACACATGGATATAGTCCCAAGATCACAAATTGACTTAAATCACCCAGAGGCTTGAGAATAATCTATGATATCACATTACACTATGGGATGAGGCTTAGATGTAGGGCAGGAGATATAACAGCAAAACTTCTAGACAGGTAAAAGCCAAGGTGAGGGTTGAGGTCAGAAGAGAGAGTGAGAGAAATGAAAGTAGAAACAAAGGGAAGTTGGCAAAGTTTCAAAAACTCCTTGTGGTAGGAAGCTCTAACATGGTTCACGGTGATCCCTGCCTCCTAGTGTTCATACCCTTGTGAAATCAATCATCGTCCCTGGAATACGTGCTGGATCTAGGGACTAATGAAGAGAATACCACAAAAGTGACAGGATGCCAATTCTTGATTAGGTTACAAAAATCTGTGACTTCCCTCTTTAAGCCAGTCCTTGATTTCTTGGCTTGCACACTTTGATGAAGCAAGCTGACATGTTGGAAAGGCCCACATGGCCAGGAACTGAGCATAGTCTCCAGTCAACAGCTAGCAAGGAATTGAAGGGTTCTTCTCAGTGGCCATGAGGAACTGAATCCTGCCAACAATTACATGAACTTGAAATGCATCATGCCCCAGTCAATGCCCTGCCTCCTTGAGATGACCACAGTCCAGTCAACACTTAGCCTATGGAAGACCTTGAAGTAGAAGACTCAGCTAAGGTGTACCCAGATTTATGACCCAGAAACTATGAGATAATAAATGTGTGGTGCTTTAAGCCACAAGTGTTGGGGTAATTTGTTATACAATACTAAATAACTAACACATTTGAAAACATCTAATATTAAGAAAGGGCAACAAAATAAACTTGGAACATGAATTCATTTCAGATGAAACTGACTTTATAGAACTAACAATGTCTTTTAAATAATATTTTTTGTATCCTTAAAACAATAAATAAGAGAATGACTTCCATTTAAAAATGAAGGATTTATTGTGAAAATACAGGTAAAAACAAAATAAGAATGGGTTGCTATCAAAATCCTGGGAACAAAAAAAATGTGAGTTGAAATAAAAACTCAAGCAACAAAATAAGACACTATCAAAGAGAGAATTTATGAATTTCAAGATGGATATCAGGTGTTCGCTTAACACAAAACAGAGAGAAACAGAGTCCCAGCATAGAAACTGAAGTAGTCTATCTTGACAGGAAATCTAATCTGGGAAAAAGGTTTTGAAGACTTTCCCAATAGGGCTGCCTCTTATGCCCAAGGATATCTTTCTACTACCATCAAGCTTATTCATGTTGGACCATACATGTTGGAATACAAATGTATTCCAGATACATTTGGATGGATTAAATTCCAGACAACTTTAACTCTACTAAAAATATTGGGATCCAAATTATCATGAAGCGGTAGCATTTTCCGTTATGACTGTTACTGAATATTGAATTTCTTAAAGTTAATTAGGACACTTTGGTTCATACAGATCAAGTAAGAATTCAGTAAACAGTTCATCTTTTTCTTTTCTATGGATTACCAACTAGCCAACACCACAATTCTCTGTGAGTTAGACGATTGTGGCCACTCTTTTGGCTCCATTGTCCATTATGGTAACCACACCCATCTTGTCTTTAGCAACTAAGTGCCTCCATGTAGCCCCTGTATCCCTAGGATGATCTCCATTGTATATAAGTATCCCAGTTCATTGGTAACAGTTCCCACTTAAATTATTGATCTATAGAGCAAAGCAACCACAGAGTTCTTTCAGCATGCTGGGCTGTTCTCCTGAATGTACTCACACAGTTATGGTAGAAAGTGTGTCTTCTGGATCCTCCCAAGTTGGGTGAACAAACCCATATGATAAATCCACTCTAACATCATAATTTCCCTAAGCTTTTGAACACCTTCTTCTAGAGCATACCAAGGCAGTTCTGGCATTTCAGCTGATTTGGTGTGTTCCACCTGTAATTTCATGTTTCAACTAATAAACCAAACTGGCAGCCCATATCAACAAATTCTGCTTGATCCAACTTTATGTTCCTTCTACCATGATCCCACATCCTTAAGATCCATTCACACACATATTATCTAGATTTCTGTTTATAAAAGCTGGGAGAATCATGTAGCTTTTTTGGAGCATAATGCATCTCCACACATTTTGTACTTTCCCTTTTGGGGCCTGCCGAAACTTGAGTCTATTTATGGGTTTAGAGACAAGGAGGGGTGCTGGGGGGGTGGGTCTGAGGAGACTCAGCAATGTCTTGCTACCTCAGTGGATGCCATTACAGGACTACCTCATTAGGCAGGGGTGGAAGGACAGCACCCAATGGCAAAGACTTGGCTGATCTAGGGCTCAGATATTCCCAGCTTTATTGAGATCTGACCATGTGTCCCCATTCCAGTTTTCAGGATTCCATTCATTCCCAGTGAATGTCCTCACTTTATCAGAAGACAACCTGCAAGGTCAGGAATTCAATTTGCACTGTAAAGCAGCCAATTTCAGAATGAGACTCTTGGTTTGATTATCAGAAATCTGTGCTCTGTGGCTGCAGGAGATAACAGTTTATTTCAGGGAATATATTACAGCTTTTAGGTCATTAATGCAAGCACTCGAGCTGGGAATTTGAAGCCCTGAGCCTATCCTTTTTTCCTCCCTTATTTTCTCCAGTGCTGCCAGGAGTAACCACCCAATTCCATTTTTCTCTTTAGTTTAACTAAAATAGTCTAAGTTGACAAATAATGACAATTCAGAACATCACCTTCTATAGGTACTGCTGAATGTTGACCTCCCCACCCCCAAATTTATGCTCATCTGGAACCTATAAATGTGACTTAATTAGGGTTGACCTAAATCCAATATGGTTGGCCTCCTTATACTAAGAGGAGGCTTTGGACATAGAGACAAGGACATATAGGGAAAACATCATGTGATAACAGAGGAACAGATTGGAGTGATTTGTCTACAAGCCAAGGGATGTTAGGAATTGCCAGCAAATGCTCAAAGCTAGGAAGAGTCAAGGAAGAATCCTTTCTTAGATATTTCAGAGAGAAATTATGGGGCCACCAACACCTTGATTTCAGACTTCTAGCCTCCAGAACTGTGAGAAAAGAAGTTCCTGTTGTTTAAAGTGACTCAATTTGTGGTCATTTGTTATAAGAACATTAGGAAACTAATATAGTATTTGATTAGGAGTATCCAATGGTGAAACTTACGTGTCTAAAACCACATCATTCCATGACTACTAGTGCCTTCTTTATGACCAGAGACAAATTCATAGTGGCTTTAAATCTAACTAGATCAGAAAACAAGTTCCAGAAACCCCAGAAGCTGTACAGAAAAATCTTTCTTACAAATCTGTCCTCTACAACCACTCCTGGTACCAAAATCTGTATCAATCAGAATTCAGCCTGAGAAACAACCAGTGGAAATATATATTGAAAAGTTTATTTAAAGGAGTTGGCTTACTTGATTGGGGGAGCTGGGGAGGCCAAGTCCAAAATTCACAGGGCAAGTCATCAGGACAGGTAGGCTAGAATTCTCAGGCATGTCCTCAGATGGAACTTCTCCTTCCTCCGGGAAGACTCAGTTCTGCTCTTAAAGGCCTTTCAACTGATGGAATCAGGCCCATCTAGGTTATCTAGGGTAATCTCCCTTACTTAAAGTCAACTGATTATGAACTTTGATCACATCTACAAAATATATCACAGCAACACTTCGATTAGTACTTGTTTGAATAAATAAGGAACTTGAAAACCTAGTCAGGTTGACACATAAGACTGACTTTCACAAATTACAACAAACTTATCCATTAGTTTGAAAAGAATTGAAATCATTACAATATTCGATCTTTTCATGTAAGGTCATTGTAAAGTTTAATAAAAAATTTTTCCCTTATTTTTTTGGCCTAATTTTATAGGAATTAAATGATTTCCCCCATTCTAACTTTTTTCATAGTATATAGTATAAATCATAATGGTTATCATATGTTGATCATTTACTATGCATCAGGCCTGCATGAGAAACTTTTTTATCTACTATTCAAACCAAAACAAGTCACACTTTAATGAAGTTGGGCACAAAAAGCCAGTATATATCATTCACTCTGTGATATTTCATGTTTCTGTTCTTGGATGGTCCCATTTGTCTGATTTCCATGTTCTTTTGGGGTGGACTCAAAAGTGTTAAAACTATATTTAAGGTCCCAGTTGCTCACTAGGGCCATAAAGATGGCTGGTTCCAACTTGGTTGACCACAGTTTTTGATTGTATCCAGTTCACCAGCCCATAGCAGAGATTTTGATGTGGTGTTGATAAGGTTGATGATACTCCTGTCTTTCATGGTATCTTTAAAAAAATTTTTTTTAAATTTCTTTTCAGTGTAACAGAATTCATAGTTTTTGCACCACACCCAGTGCTCCATGCAATGTGTGCCCTCCATAATACCCACCACCTGGCTCCCCCAACCTCCCACCCCAGGACAAAAAATTAAAATGTCATGTAGTGTAGCACCATATATATATACTGTAGCACCTTTGAGTCCATGGTAGGAGAGACCAGGCTAAAACTGTGTTACTGTGTTACCAGACATTGAGTTCTCTGATTCACTTGGATTCCGACCAGTAGCAGTAGACCTACATTTTTCCTTTCCGCATTTGGCTGAACTGATTATGTAAATGCTTCTCATAAGGAAAAGTCCAGCAATAATAGAAAAATAACCCCCATAAATTAAAAACTACAAAAGAAAAATAAATTAATGAATGACATTAAAATGGGTATTCAACACTGAAGGTAGATAGTGATGCTTTATTACTAGCTGGGAGATCTTAAATAGGTCACGGATTCTCTCTCTGCCTCCATTTTCTCAACTGTAAAATTAGAATAATAACAATATTTACCCATTTGTTGTGAGGATTAAATGAGTTATTACATATAAAATATATAGAACAATACCCATGTAGTAGAATTCAATCAGTGTTAACTATCTGTGCTTCTGAAACTCTCCATCTAAATAGAGTATCGTCTTCCTTCTTGCTTGCTTCTTTTTTCATATTCAGATTTAGTGTATGAAATTGGGAGTTTATTTTTTTCTTAGAATATAACATGCTTGACAGTATTCTATCCAAAAAAACAAAAATAAAAAGAAAGAAGACAGCATTTCTATTCAAAATATTGAAATTATACTAATAGATGTACACAAGTTTAGAACTTGTATATGTTTCTAATGAATCGATGGAATGTTTAATCATTTTTAATGATTCTTCTTAGATATACAGATCAAGAGGTCTTAATTATGTTTTACCTTTTAAAAAATTTGACTGTATTTGCTTTCAAAATTTTTGTTTGCATGGTATGAGTTTTTCTTCCCCCCTCCAAACTTCAGATGTCTTTGTAATTTTAAATGTGTCTTCTGTAAATAGACTATAGTTGTAACCCTTTAAGAATCTAACCTGAAAATACATTTTTATTTTTTCCCTGGGTTGTTCAACTTTGAATTGCTTGATATTTAATTTTGGAAAATTATAAACATTCACAAAAGTGGACAGGACAGTATCCAAATGCCCATGAATCCATGACCTGTTTTCATCAATCCCCAGCTCATAGCCACTCTTGTTTCTACAATTCCCCAATCACTTTCCCTTTCCCCTTGCAGATTAATTTGAATCCAGTATCATATAATGTAATAAGTATTTCAGCTTGTATCTTTAAAAAGATGGACGCACAAAAGCGTCACCATGAATTGTTAATGCACCTAAAATATTAGCAATTGTTTAATGTCTTTTAGTCAATATTCGAGTTTCCCTGCTTGTCTCATAATATTTTTAGTTTCTGGGTATGAATCAGTATTCAAATAAGATCCACACATTGTGATTGATTGCTGAATCCCTCAAGACACTATTGATATATTTTTTTAAATTTTATTTGTTGAAAAACAAATTTCCCAGATGTTGGGGTTTTTTTTTTTTTGTGGTAATCCTGGGTGTCATGTAATGAGTTCTTTTGCTTCCCCTATTTCCTGTAAACTGGCTGTCCAACTTATGAGTTAATTTGTTATTTTAGTGACAACTAACATATTTGTGTTTTTTGCCACCATATTTTTCTGATTTTTCATGCTCCTTAATTTTCCCCTCCTTTCTTGAGCTCTTTCATGTGACTCTTTTTCCATATACTGTTTAATTCCTCTCTTCTGTATAAAAATTGCATAATCTACTTCTAATTTTTTTTCATGGTTACACTTGAAATATTGACTTAAATAAACAAATCAGTAATGTATAAAGGTGATGGTGGTGGGAGTTGTCTGCCTTGGGTATGGGCAGTAAGTGGGGAGAACTCTGTGCAGAAAATTTTAAAACTATAATAAAACTGATTAAAAGTCTGTTGCATCTCATTATCGTCATGCTGCAGCAATTTAAACAATGCTGGTGATGAAATCCACCTCCCTACCAGATGGACTCCCATCCCGTTCTCTGCTTAGTGTGTCACCCTAGCAGTGTCTAATCAATAATTCCTCCCCTCCTCCAGAACAGCACAAAAACCCTGAGTTTTGAACATCCTCTACTGATAGATACTATTGTTGTCCAGTACTTTGGACATCTTTTTAAAAAACTCTTTCTTTTTAAAAAAAATTCCTCCTCCTTATATAAAATATAAGTATTATTGTTTTATTTTTTACTTTTAAAGATCTTATTTATTTATTTATTTATTTATTTATTTTAGAGAGGATGGGGAGGGGCAGAGGGAAAGGGAGGGAGAGAGAATCTCAAGCAGACTCCAAGCTGACTGCAGAGCCCGACAGGGGGCGCCATCCTAGGACCCTGAGATCATGACTTGAGCTAAAATCAAGAGTTGGATGCTTAACTGAGCCACCCAGATGCCCCTAAGTATTAATGATTAATATTTGTTTAGATTTACTCACATGTTTAGTTCTTTTTTCACATTCCTTCTTTTGGGAATACCTTCCTTTTGGGATAATTTTCCTTCTTCCTCAAATGCATACTTTAGAAATTGTTTTTGTAAAGGTTTGTTGCTGATAACACACTGATTCTATTTCTGTTTGTCTGAAAATGTCCTTGTTTTACTCTTATTTTTATTTTTTTAAAGATTTTATTTATTTGACAGACAGAGATCACAAGTAGGCAGAGAGAGAGGAGGAAGCAGGCTCCCCGCTGAGCAGAGAGCCTGATGCGGGGCTCGATCCCAGGACTCCGGGATCATGACCTGAGCCGAAGGCAGAGGCTTTAACCCACTGAGCCACCCAGGCGCCCCTACTCTTATTTTTATAACATAGTTTCTTTTTGTCTATAATTCTGGGCTGGCCATTATTCTCTGTAACACTTGAAGCCATTGCTTTGCTGGCTTCTCCTGTAAGCTACTGACAGGTCCACTCTCGACCACCTATAGCTGATTTCTGTTTCTCTAATTTTAAGATTTCTTTTTCTTTGGTTTTCTGCATTTAACCATAGTGTGTTTAGATATGAATTTCTTTTTACTTACTCTTTTTGAGATTTTGGGGGCTTCTTTCTTAATTCTGAGAATACTTCTGGAAAATTCTCAGTGAATATTTCTTTTCTGGCATCTCTTTACTGCTTTTACTATCTCCTCAAGGAATTCCAGATAGATATTTGTTAAACTTTCTCAGTTTCAATCTCCACGTGTGTTAATTTTTCCACTTCCCTCTTTCTTTGCTGCATTCTTGGTGATTTTTTCCCCATTCAGTAATTTTTCCTATTATGTGTCTAACTTGCTCTTAACATATTTAAGTTTCTAATTTCATGAGTTCTATTTTTCCCAAATATTCACAAGCATTCATGAAGTACCTCATTCCATTCTCATGTTATTATTTTCCTTTGTGTACAAGCCTGTTAAACATCTTTATATTCTAATGCTGGTAATTCCTCTGTCTCAAATCTTTGTCAGTCTGATTCTGCTTTTTATTATTTCACTTGGCTTGCTCATGCTACTTTATATCCAGGCACGATTTTGGACTTTATAGAAAATAATCTCATATTCGGTGGCATTTTATCTGTGGCATTTTTTTTTTTAAATTTCTGTATTGAGGGACAGTCTTTCCAGAGAACATTTGTTTTGATACATACAGGTACCTGGGGGCCATTATCAACCAAAGCCATTTTAAACTAAATACTCAGCTTTAGGAAAAGAAAAAAAAAATGTTTAGCCTGTAGAAACTGGGCCCTAGAATTATGTGAGTGCTGGCTTATGAAAGCAAATTTCCAGGGTAAATTCCTCTGATACCATCCAGATTCATCTTTGTTGGTACTTCCCCCATAATTTCATGTTTTGTTTCTGCCTCACCATTCACGGAAGATATAGCTTTTGGGGTTGTCACTAAACCCAAAATTCCAGGTCGCTGGGAGAATCAGCAGATGCTCGAGCACATGAGAGAGTCAGTGCTTCCTTATCTATCTGGTTTCCTGTTCCCGCTTTGACCTCTGTGGAGTGTTCTCATTTCTTATCAATTCAGCCATTTATTTAAAAAAAATCTTAAATTTATATCCAGGAGTTTTAGGTGTTTTGTAGTGTAAAGGACTTTTTCTGATATCCAGTTTATTGTTGGTTTAATGGAAATAAGCCTTTCTTATTTTAGTATTTCTTAAATTCTATAGCTCTTAATGGAAGTAAGTCTTTCTTAATTTAACATTAAAAAAAAAAAACACTTGTTCACTTTAAACTTCAAACAACATGGACACCACCCTTCTTCTCCTTCTTTAAGCACAATCCCTCAACCCCACTCCTCTCAAGGTATTTGCCTTCAGACCATTTCCACTAGAATAGAAAAGTAAGAAAACAAGACAATATCTAAAGATCAGGACTCAAACTCATTGAAAATCTGTATAGGCAGTTATTTTGTTTGATAATGAAAATCTGGGCCACCTTCAGTTACTCTTTAAGACTCCAAAATGGTTTATGAAATAGTGAAACACAACTCTGACAGACCACACATCTCACATGTTTTGAGTTAATGAATGCAGCCTGAAAACATTCATCTGAGCTATCTGGACTGGCAAACATTCCATGCTTTAAATACATCGAAAAATCTCAGAATTGATATGGGAGGCTGCCCAGAATCTAAAGGAATCCCCATTCCATGCACTCAAAATAATAGTGTCACTGTTCTACTTTTTGTGAGATAATCTTTTGTTTAGAGTGTCCCTTCCCTTATTAAGCCCTTTGGGGTTAAAACTAAAACTCCATTTTCATGATTCTAATTTTTATTTAATTTAAAGCAGCCAAAAGTACCAGTTATCCTAGCTAGATAATCTAATGGAGTGTGTAATCAGGGGTCCATCTGGTCCCCGAGTGGCTGAGTGCAGTGGCTTCCTGCCAAGAGAGCTGGGGAGGATCATTTCTCATTTCTCCATGAGGACATGGAAGATAGAGCAGAGCAGCAGCTGTGGTTTCCATGACATCGAAGGGTCACTTTGTACCAGTGGCCTTCCCCTTTTCTTTTTCTTGTGTGCTTCCCCAACTTGCTGGTAATGGGGTTCAGGACAAGTTACTCCCAAATATGACACTTTGGCATAGTGAATGTTTTTTTAACTGAAGGAGTCTGAGACACGGCAGGTACAGGAAGAACTTTCTGACCTTTCTTTGGAGCAGGTTGTAAGAACCGAGTGTCTATACCCGGAGGAAAGGAACATCCTTATCTCCAAAGATAATGGGACACAGAGAGGAATCTGAATGAACAAGCAGTGTGAAGTTCCCCCAATTTACTATTCTTAGTTCATATCCTTTTTGTCCTATCATATTTTTTTTCATAACTTTCTACCCTTTATCTAATCTAGCATAAAAACATTCAGGCTCAACTATTACTTTGGGTTTTCACTTCCTTACGAAGGTTCCTATGTTACACAAAATTTAAATCAAATGCATTTATATGCTTTTGCTAATTTGTTTTTGTCACAGAGACACATCTGAGAACCAATTTGGGTGAGAGGAAACAATATTTTTCCTCCCTGACAGGATCAAGAGCTCTTTTTCATATTAAGCTTCAAGATCATCCAGGGATGAGGCTGGTGAAAGTAACGAGATTCATGAATGGGAGTTGAATGAATGTCAACTCTCTCAATCAATAAAAAATTGGTGATTACCAGTGTGTTCTCCATTCCAAAGGGCATCTCTGCCAATTGAAGGGTGGAACCGGGGTGGGAAGTGAGAGGAATGGAGGGATATAGTAACAGGTAACCAACCTGTGAGTAATTGGGTGTTTTCATGTGAAACCTAACAAAGGGATTATTTTTTAAAGATTTTATTTGCTTGCTTATTTGGGGGGAGGGATAGCAAGCATACAGGGGGAGGAGCAGAGGGTGGGGGTGAAGGGTATATTTTCCAGAAGACTCTCTGCTGAGTGTAGAGCCTGATGCCAGGCTCCATCTCAAGACCATGAGATCATGACCTGAGCTGAAACCAAGAGTTGGACACTTAACTGACTGAGCCATTCAGGCGCCCCTCAAAAGGATTATTTTTTAAAAAATTAACCTTTTTGGATTTGTGTGATTATTCACCCACTCCCTCTAAAAGTCCCTCATATTTATACCTACAAATTTCACCTATTTTGTAAAAACAAAATTCCCCCAGAAAATTATTTTATATCATCAGTGTACCAGAGTATGTTCTTATGCCTTCAGTAAAGCTATATTTTAAAGTTACTGCTTCTTACATAACTAGCTAAATTACTCCTTAGCTTTTTCTAGATGAGGTAAAAAGATTCTTTTAGCTGCTCTCATGGGCATTTTTTCCCTAGCCTTTCAGTAATATTCAAAGATATACGTGGAACCTCTTTTTAAGATCTCTATGGTCCTTTTAAGTGGAGAAATCTATAAAAGCCTATTTTGTGATAACAGGCTGAGAAATAACGAGGAAATGGAGAAATTTGTTCAGGATGCCTCAATGCAGATTTCTTTCCACTGAATCTCTATGTCCTATGAAAATGCTGACTTAGGTTGTAGTTTCTATTTTTTAGATTCCAATCTTTTAAAATGGAAATTATGAATGAAATTATGGAAATTAAAAATGGAAATTAGGGACGCCTGGGTGGCTCAGTTGGTTGGACGACTGCCTTCGGCTCAGGTCATGATCCCGGAGACCTGGGATCGAGTCCCGCATCAGGCTCCCAGCTCCACGGGGAGTCTGCTTCTCCCTCTGACCTTCTCCTCGCTCATGCTCTCTCACTGCCTCTCTCTCAAATAAATAAATAAAATCTTTAAAAAAAATGGAAATTAAATTATGGAAATTAAAATGAAATTATATTAAGAAGCTCATGGGATATCATTAAGTACATAACCAATGATAAATGGACATTTATGATTGAGACTTGGGAGTTGTTAATCAATATAACTCTATATTCTTGGTTTTCTGAAGTTTAATCCATGCGTATTTCATTAGATTCCTACTCAAAATCAATTTTAAGAAGTCTGCTTTTCAAACCCAGAAATCTGCAGTAACACTTTTTTGTCTGGGGGATATTTGGTAGAAATAGGTGTTGTCTTCCCTTATGCCTTTGGACTGTATATTTTGTGCTTACCCTGCTCTGGCACCTGGGGAAACTAGTGCTTTATTTACGAGTTGAGTTTTATTTTACCTAACTTACATGAAAGAATCTCAAAGAAAGTTGTTGTAGCATTGAGGATAGTGTCAGAGATGATAAGACAAGATAGAAATACAAAGAAAGATTTTAGAGGAGTGCCCTGAATCTAGATTTCCCTTGGTTGAGAAGATAAAAGGAGTTGGAAATCTTGGCTTATCAGGGGAAACAAAAATGAAGCTTAACTTTTTCTGCCAAACTTAATTTTCACCCCCGGCTTTGGATGTCCGTGTGAACTCCCCCAAAAGGTCAAAATTTATTGATTTTCCCACTGTCATTTAAATCAGGTTACACAAAATAGTGCAAGGAAGAGGACAGACTGACAGGAAAGTTTCTTTTTAAGTTCTGGGTTGCCTCCTTCAGTTCTAGGAATTCATTAATTTCAGATTAAGACTCAATGGATTTGTGGAAAAATAAAGGAGATATCTGGAGGATATTCCTGCAGAAGTCCTCAGAAAAGGTAAGTGCATCCTAACAGTATTGACTCATGTGAGTGACTCTTGTTTCTTTCTATTAAGAAAGGAGAGAGACACATCTATGTATTGAGTACACTATGGCCTGGGAATGGTATATTTTACAGACAGGCATCTAATCTGTGTGAGAACACATGAAGTAGGTATTATATTTTCCATTCTACTGAAGAGAAAACAGACTTTAAAAAAAGAAATTACAGGGGGCACCCAGGTGGCTCTGTTGGTTAACTGTCTGCCTTCAGCTCAGGTCATGGTCCCAGGGTCCTGGGATCGAATCCCATATCAGGCTCCTTGCCCAGTGGGGAGTCTGCTTTTCTCTCTCCCTCTGTGCTCTCTCATGCTCTCTCAGGTAATAAATAAAATCTTTTAAAAAAATTACATCTCTAGGGGAAGAATGAGGAAGTGTGTGGCAGGTACAGATGAAATAAGATTGCCCATAAATTTGAGTGATGGATGCCTGGGATATCATGACACTATTCTTTCTAGTTTTATAATAGAATAAAAGTTCTTAAGAAATCACTCATAAACATCAAGATTTATATCCATACTTTTTTGATTTCAGGCTTGTGCTCTCTTGATCACATCACATACCCAATGATTTCTAAAAAGCTGGAAAGCTGGATGATAAACTAGGAATTTAAATTTTATTTTAGAAAGTAACAACTGATCTCTTTATGTCCTCAAAAAGACCTGAGTCTATAGTAATCTTAGCTTTAATATTTATTCAATGAAGGTATCTTTCCATCTGTTAAACTAGTTTGAGATTAAAATAGATTTCTTAAATTTTACTCATTCAATTGTGTATCCTGAAGTGATTTCTTTTTCTCTTTTTGTTTTTAAAGAAGATGACTCAATATTCTAAACATTTGCATTAGGGATGTGTAGAGACATGTAAGATCTACCATTTTGTCCATGAGATTGAGTAGGCTTATGAAATCTGTGAACTAAGCATTCATAAGATTGAATTTTAACCAGGGCAAGAAAAACATTTAGCTGTGGGTAATGAGAACCTCTTAAACTGGAATGACTTTATGGGTCTATTTTAGGTAATGCTTTCATTCTTTCACCTGCTTAATGAAAAGGTCACCTGTTTAATGAAAAAGTTTCCTAAGAAATAGAATGTATCTTAACTACATCATATTTATACCTCTCAGTATAAAATTATTCTATTGAAGACACCATGCTAAATGAAAACAAGCCAGAAATAAAAGGCTATGTCTCTATGATTTCATTTAAATGACTTCTTAAAATGACAAAGCGATAAGGATTGAAAACCCATCAGTGGGTTGGGGGGGTAGCTGGAGAGAGGCAGTTGACAGCAAAGGGGGGCAGGCATTGTCTGGCTGAAAGGGCAGTTCTTTATTTTCATGTGGTGGTGGCTACACAGCTGTGTGTTTGCCCAAATTAATAGAACTGTAAATAAATATTTTATATGTCAATTTATTTTACGAAAATTATATCTCAGTTAAGTCCAATTACCATGTGTAATAATACAAACATATGTATGTGTGTGTATGTGTATAGTTTTCAAAGTATACCTCTGTGTCAGTGAGGGTACAGAGGCCTTACCTGGATGCTGACCGGAAGCCCCAGTCCCTGATTGTCAACCACAGCTACAGTCATGACAGTCTGGATCACCAGGGCAATGAAGGTGTTGATTCCGAACACCAGGGCATAGCGTTCCACACTGAGATTAACAGCAATCTGAAATCTAAAAGTGTACAAATGGACAGAGTTTTGAAAATACACATATGTTGGCTTTTATTTTGTTTTTTTAAAGATTTTTTTTTATTCATTTGGGAGAGAGAGAAAGCAGAGAGAGCACACAAGTGACAGTGGGGAGAGGCAGAGCAAGAAGGAGAAGCAGACTCCTTGCTGACTAGGGATCCCTATTCAGGACTTGATGCAGGGCTCGATCCCAGGACCCTGGGATCATGACCTGAGCTGAAGGCAGATGCTTAACCCACTGAGCCACCCAGGTGGCCACATGTGTAGGCTTTTGAATACAGAGCAGGGAGTTGTGTTGTTTCCAAGATTTGTCTCCCCTCAGGCAGCCCAGGCTTCTGTTGAAGTTCTTGCTGAAAAATTCTTCTAGCAGAGAAAAAGGAAAGAAGTGTAAATGGAATAGTGAGGTGTTATATTTTTAACATTCCATGTGATGTGATACATTATAAGAATTTAAAACTAATTAACCTTATCTAAAATTAAGCCAAATATTCCAAATGTTCTGCAGCTAAGGAACACCGAACATTATTGGGCATGGATATGGTTTAACAGTCACTCTTTAACCTTGATATATCAATGAGTAAATCACAAGTCAATTTGATGATTTTTTACTTATTTGGATTCTCTTCTGGATCATTAACTGTCTACATTAGCAGTTTCAGAGTCTAATAGATGAATTTTTCTCTGGAAAACTCACAAATTATTTGCTCTCACAGTTGGTTCAGTCTGGCTGTTAGTTCATTTTAAATAAATGATTGGATTTTAGAATTTAGTCAGTAAAGACTGACATATATGCATTCAAATTCTTCCATCTAATTTAGCTAAAATATTTATAACCTGAATTTATTTAAAAATATGAAAACAAATGGAAGATTTTAAACAATTTTTACATCCTCTCCCCAAATCCTCACATTAAAAAACAAATATAAGCATTTTATGTGATTTTATGTGATTATGTGATTCAATGAAAATGTATTATTTCAGTGCAAAACATTACCAACATAACAAAACCCATAAATTATCCTAGACCCCACAAAGTGAATATAACACGTGGTCCAGGTGAGCCTTATAATTTCAGGAGTTTCTTGCTCAGCTAACAAATTTTCCTTTGGGGGAAAAAATGCTATACTAGATAGATGTTCTTGAAACCTAGATTAAATCAAATGGCAGATTCCCTTTTAGTATACAAATTATTCCAGGTTGGAATCTTGATTTAATTTGTACAGATGCTTAAACAAAGTATCAGTGATTACTTTGTTTTGGATAAGACTTTATATGTGGTGGATTCAGAAAGAGGCATAATGATGACATCAGGCTCAGTGTGGCATTGAACGCTAAGCTTTTTCAGACTAAACCCCAAAATGATTGTCCCAGGTAACTGAAATGACAAGGAATCATACTATCTAAAACCTTTTTCAAAGCTCGTACTGGGTTATTTCTACATGGGCATAAATCTACCATGCTGAGTACACTGCTCGGGGCTAATAAATTCTTGGGAACTGAATTGTATTCATGTTCTCTTAGGCAATTAACACTAAATACAGATAATCCTGTAAGATAGTCGGTAATTTAAAGATAGAACCACTTTGAAATTTTATTTGATCATTTATGTTCCATATATTATGGCATTATGGGATTGAATTTACCCATTTACCCTATATGTTAAAGGAAAGTCATAGGAACAATTTGTAAGGCATAAAAAACATTGCTTTTTGCTCCCCTCCCAAATCAATAGCCTAAAGTTTTTTTTAATGTTATATTATTGTATTTGTTCATACTTTTTTTAAAAGATTTTATTTATTTGAGAAACAGAGAACATGAGCAGGAAAAGGGACAGAGGGAGAGGGAGAGAGAAATGGACTCTCCGATGAGCAGGGAGCCTGACATAGGACTTGATTCCAGGACCCCAGAATCATGACCTGAGCTGAAAGCAGATGCCTAACGGACTGAGCCACCCAGGTACCCCTTGCTTATTGTTATTGTTGTTGTTGTTTTCCAGAAATGCTAACCAAATGTTCATTATGAAGCAGGGACTTCATGGGCATATCAATGCATGAGCACGATTCTACTTTCACTCCAACAGGGAATACTTAACTGGACCCAGATAATGGTTTTGACTAATATTAATTACATTTATCACTTTTGCCATGAAACAGAAATATGAAGTAAATATCTTCTTTTGTAGAATAATCAGATTTTTTTTATATGAACTTCTTGTATCACATGATGGTTGAAACCATGGATGGTCAATCACCTTAGAATTTCTTCCAAATCTGAACTTTAACCCTTTGCATTAGAAATACACTTATCCTACACATGCTAAATTTATTTTAAAATTTTCTTAGAAGTTAGAGTAGTAAAAAGATGTAAGTGAGGTTACAGAGACTGGATTCACCTACAGAGAAAATTATATTCTTTTTTTTAAAATTTTTTTTTAATTTTTAAAAAATTTATTTATTTGTCAGAGAGAGAGGCAGAGAGAGAGAGTGAGCACAGGCAGATAGAGTGGCAGGCAGAGGCAGGGGGAGAAGCAGGCTCTCCGCCGAGCAAGGAGCCCGATGTGGGACTCGATCCCAGGACGCTGGGATCATGACCTGAGCCGAAGGCAGCCGCTTAACCAACTGAGCCACCCAGGCATCCCAGAAAATGATATTCTATTAGTATTCTGAAGTTGGACATGGGAGTGATAATTTCATTTAGCACCAAATTTCGTGGATATTTGAGGTCAAGTTCTCTGCCCCACCCCCCTGTCAGTGTGTATCCTAACATTAAGATACTATGTGTTGAGTCCTGCCCAGTAATTAGATAATTTAATTAATGTAACCAGTTAATTATATATAAAATAATACCTCTTTTCACTAAGCTTATCAGTCACCTGACTGAATTGACAAGTTAGATGAAAGATGACCATTGAGCTTTATGTAGAATGCTCTGAACATACTGTCTGGGAAAACCCTGACAGTCAAAATATGAGTTCCATCTTCATGGCCTCTCAGAATCTCAGCATTCTTACTATTCCTATAGTTTAACCCTCGCTTCCTCATGTCTATAATAAATCATTCTGAGAATTTCTCAAAACACCAAAACATTTGGGTTGTTTTTTCCTAAACTATCTCATATTCTGACAGTTAATCTTATGATTTTTTTTCTCAAAATTTTCTATTTGTTTCTTTAGTAGAGCAAATTGACTCGCTTCACAGTATGCAATAAATATGCAGATGGCTGTGAACCAATCTGTTCTGAAATATTCAAGAATAATATACTTTTTACTTTTTCACTATGTGAAAGCTGTGGTCAACAACAGTAAAAATAACTCTGAAAAAAATGTTTTTACTAATTTGCGAGGTCTCCATCTTCCTGAATGTAGCCATTGAGCATTAAATCAAACTAATTTAGGTTTGACTTAAGTTCCTTTTCCTAATCAAGAGTTAGACTGCTGAGAGAAAATGAAACCTTTCAAATAATTTCTAAAATAAAAGTAGGGGAAGATAGAGATCCTTGTTAGGATGTTGATGGTCAGAAAAGACTAAAGTAACAATAAGAAAATAACAGGGAAAGCTAAAAATCATACTATTCCATAAAGAAAATGTAGGTATAGTAAAACTGCTGAAAATCAAATAAAAATAGAAAATCTTAGAAACAGCCAAAAGCAAAATTATCATCACATTTAGAGGAAGAACAACAATGAGAATGACAACAAACTCCTTAAGGCAAGCTGGAAGACAATGGAATAATAATAAATCCTTAAAGTGTTGAATGGGGGAAAAACCACTATCAACTTAGAATTCTAATCAGCAAAAATATACTTTAAAATGACATAAAATGTATTTTCAAATAAATAAAATTTGAGCAAAATTGTCACCAGGTGGCTTGTACTAAAAGAAATGTTAAAACAAGTTTTTAGGGTGCCTGGGTAGCTCGGTTGGTTAAGCGACTGCCTTCAGCTCAGGTCATGATCCTGGAGTCCCAGGATCGAGTCCCACATCAGGCTCCCTGCTCAGCAGGGAGTCTGCTTCTCCCTCTGACCTCTCCCCTCTCATGCTCCCTTCTCTCTCATTCTCTTTCTCTCTCTCAAATAAATTAAAAAAATAAATAAAACTTTTTAAGAAAATAAAATAAGTTTTCAGGCTCGGGGAATCAATAGCAGATAGAAACACGGATCTACAGAAAGAAATGAGAAGAACTGGGAATTGTAAATCTATGAATAAATATAAAAGATTATTTTTTTGGCCCTAATTAAAATTTTTTTTTCCTGTTTAAAGTAAATAGAATAATAATGTAGGGTTTATAACAGAAACTGAAGTAAAATCTCTAAAATGGTACAAGCACAGGGAGTAAATGGAATTATGTTGCTGTAAAGTATTTACAAACAAAGTGGTATAATATTAATTTAACAAAAACTGATGAGTTAAAAATCTAAACCCACTAAAAACATAAAGACTTAGCCAAGAAAAACAAGAAAAATGGAATTAAAAAGAAAGCTCAATTAACTCCAAAAGAGGAATAAAGGCAAATGAATAGGTGGGACAAATAGTAAACAAATAACAAACTGGTAGTTATAAACTCAATTGTAAGTTACATGGAGTTCATGGGTGAGCCTCTTGAATGTACAAATTAATGTTTTAAATGAATGTTTATGCATTTTTTGAATATGTAATTAATGCTTTTGGTCAAATCTGGGAACTTTCTCAGCATTATCACAACACTTTTTTTCTCCTTTATGTTCACTTCTTCTGGGACTTCATAATGCATATATTGATATAGTTTTTTGTGTTCCATAGGTCTCTAAGAAAAATTTAAGGCCAAAGAGCATGTCCAAGATAATACAGCTGATGTTAGGTCAAGGAAAATATTTTTAGATGTTTGCTTTGTCTTTGATCAACTTCCTAATTAAAATTAAACATACTGCCACATAGGAAATGATGAGCAATACCTACCTAATCCTTTTTTAGGTATTCTCTAGGCAACATTCATCACTTTCTTAGCTCATTTACTTTCTATTCTAATTAATTGAGATCAAATATTCCCTATGTTTAAACTACTGTATGATTTAATGTTTCTTATTTTTAGATGTAGTTTTATAGAACAGCTTTAGTTCTACAGCTGCTCTGAGACTACTTCATAATTTGTTTCAAAAAGAAACGGATGTGCTATGATTATTCAAGCAGGTAGGGGGTAAAAACTAAACTGAGTCAAAATTAGATACAGTCACTCAATTTATTGCTAAATAAAACAAAATCAAATTGGGGAAATTAGAACTATGGTACACTGTTGGTGGGAATACAAAATGGTACAGCCATTATGGAAAACAGTATGGACGTCCTTCAACAAATTAAAAATAGAACAACCATACAATCCAGAAATTCCCACTTCTGAGTATTTATCCAAAATAATTGAAATCAGGACCTAGAAGAAATGAGAGCACTCCCATGTACATTATACTGCTATTCATAATAACCAAGATGTGAAAAAAACCTAAATGTCTGTAGATGGATTAATGAATAAAGAAAATGTGGTATATACGTACAACTGACTATAATTTAGCCTTTAAAAAAAAAAGGAAATCCTGCAATATGGGACAACATGGGTGCATTTTGGGAACACTATGCTACATTTCATGTCATAGCATTCATAGCATTCAGTCATTGAAGGACATATGTTGCATGATTCCATTGATATGTGGTGTCTAAAATAATCAAATTCATAGAAGAAGGAATAGAATGGTAGTTTCCAGGGGCTTCGTGAAGGGGAAAATTAAGTTGCTACTTAATGTGTATAAATACGTATCTTTCAGTTATGCATCATAAATAAGTTCTAGCAGTCTGATGTACACTATTGTACCTACAGATAGCAACCCTGCAGTGTGCACATAAAAGTCTGCTAGGAAAAATAGATCTCATGTTACATGTTTTTACCAAATAAAAAAAAAGAGGACTATAAAAGAAAAAATCAATAAAATTATTCTGTTAAATAAATACAATAGAAAAAACATAAAAAGTCAAAACCTCAGAGCATATCGCTGTTTACTAATTATGAGAACTTTAAATTTTTTTGCCTGATTAATAACCTTAATCAAGTTCTAGGAGAAAGTCTGTTAAAATAGGAATATAGTTGTTGTCTCTTATATTAAGCATTAAATATAACATTGCAAATGCTATTCAGAAGAACTAGAAGAATAAATAAAGAAACCTGTTCTGTTACTTGAGATTTAGATAAAGAAATGATAAATACTTACGCTGCTATCATTATGAGAAGCATGTAACTTGACTTGAATATCACAAAACCAGCATAGCACACCCACATATTATTTGTGTAATGCATGAGAAGTAGAGAACCTGCATCCACTGCTGAGAACATTGCCAGGGCCATCTCTCCCAGGAGATCCCAGCTGACTTTCACACAGCCTGCTGTGAAGGCTGCCAGAGCCCCTGGAAAGGAAGGAATCAATATATATTGCATCTTGGGACACCTGGGTGGCTCAGTTGGTTGGACGACTGCCTTCGGCTCAGGTCATGATCCCGGAGACCCGGGATCGAATCCCGCATCAGGCTCCCAGCTCCACGGGGAGTCTGCTTCTCCCTCTGACCTTCTCCTCACTCATGCTCTCTCACTGCCTCTCTCTCAAATAAATAAATAAAATCTTAAAAAAAATATATATATATATATATATATTACATCTTGTCATTCCACACATACAAAGTAGGGTGCTGTTTTGTTAAAATTCACACTGGATGGCACTGAAGCATTTCCAGGCTATGGTAAAAAATGTCGACCAATCATGAACTTTGATTGAATGACAATCACTTGATCCAGCTCTGGGAAGTGTGCATATCTTTTTCTCTTAAAGTGTGAAATAGACCCACTGAATTTGGGTCTCCATAAATCATAGACTGGAATGGTCCCAGAGAGGCCATTTTTTTTCTTTCTTCTTCCCTTTGCCGAAGATAAAACTTGGGTTCAGAAACCTGGTGTCAAACAAAAACAAATCCAGACTTCGATAGGGGGAGGCTTTATTTAGAAGAAAGAATTGCAATAGGAAGGACACCCTGATTGCCGAAATCTGCAAGCATCTTAAAAATCAAACAGAAAAAGGGTTTTCATTTATAGTGTAATCCTTCACTGTAGGGCAAACAGCCATAAATGGGATCTTTGGAGAGGAAGCTGGACAAGGAAGGGGAAATGATCCGTGGAAACTGACAGGAAAGTGTCCTGCTGCGGTCCATTTTCAGAAGTTGATGGGGGCTGGGGCACATTCCACCTCGTGTTGTGTTTACTCAGAGTTGGGGCAAGCAGAATGTAAGGGATCTGTAATAAGGAGAGGAGCCTGACTCAAGTTCAGTAAAGACAAAGCACCACGAAGGAACAGTCAGTTGTGAATCCTTGTTGACCAAGTGAGGCACCAGGTTCTTCAGACTGAATGCCAGCCATGTCCTTCTCTGTGCCGCATAACAGATGTTCTAGCAAGAAGGGATTCTCTCTCTCTCTGTCCTTATCCCTGTTTTCTCTATCTTCTCTATAACATCGATTTAAGAATTTCCTCAAATCCCTAAAACATACCAATCTTCTTTTTAAGAATTCTCTCTATATACTTCCCCCATTTGTTGGTTTAATCATTCCCCTCTTTGTTGACTCACTCATTCGCCTACTCACTCATCAAATGTTTTTGAGCTTCTCTGTGAGAAAATATGGTGGTAAACTTTGGATCCTTGCTCTTGAAAATAATATAGCCTACTGGAGAAATGAGATATAACAATTTTTCATTTTAATAGTGTGTGACAGAATTGTAGAAATGCTGACCTTAAGTCAAATTTAAACTAATCATAACCTAGTGGTTCTCACAAAGATATTTTTGTCCATCAGGGGAGAGATGGCAATATTTGAAGACAATTTTGGTTGTCATGACTTATCAGGGGTGTGGGGTGGTGCTGGTGGTGGTATGTTAAGGGGATCTAGTGGGTTGAGACCGATGATGTTGTGGAACATCTCACAAAGCACAGGACAGTCCCCCACGACAAAGAATTTCCCTGCCCAAAATGTCAGTAATGATGAGGATGAGAAACTCTGACCCAAGCCCTACATGTAGTCATAAGACATACCCCTGGGACATATTCATGTGATGATATGTATTATATGGATGTATGTATAATGTGTTCCTACATCATGCTGTGAATGAAGTAATCAGTTGTCAGGTTTCTTGCTACCCTTAGCTTTCTTTAAGACATGGCTTAATTTACATGAGGCATTAGGTCAGCAAACCAGTCTACTTCAGCCTAAAAATCTGACGCTAATTAGGGTCCTCGCAATCACAAAGAGACTAAAGAAAAATTGTGTTTGGGGAGCTTTTAAAGAGTGAATTTTATGCACATTTTACCTTTCTTACACATGCCTCCAGTAAGGGTACATTATCTAAAGAGAAGAAGATTGTTTTCTCCCTTCTCCCAAGGAGCAAGTCCTTAGAGAGGAAAAGGGTTTAAGGTAAACAAATCCTAGAACAGGTTTCCAGGAGTCAAAATGGAATTTTTAGAAAGGGAAGCGAGAAGAATATTATCTCAACAATGGACCCTGAAATGTTCAATAAATATATGGGTGTGGAACACCCCAACTTCAAAAATAATATCTTCAAAGTCTTATTTGATGTGAAAGCTTTGTTATATCAGGAAAAACCATGTGCATTGTTGGGCTCACTTCAAAGACAGCTCTGGGCTCTACCCTTCAAACTCTAGAGGATTAACTCTGTGTCAACCCACCTTCCCTCCTCTTCACCTCATTCTCTTTGGAAAAGGATTTTAAGCTTCACAAAATTTGTCCTGGGAAAAAAGAAGAGTCCATGGACAAGAATCTAAGAACCCCAAACCACTGTAGCTTCTTAGCCAGGAGGGAAGTTTTTGAAAGTAGAAAGCCCAGGATGGGGTTGAGGGGGAATCCTGTAGCAGAAGCTGGAAACCCTCATTCTCCCAGAGATCTCAAGGTCACTCAGTCTCGCTGCCTCTTTCCTGCTGCACAAAATGCAGTATCAGAAATCCATCAATAGGTAAATAAGGTTGAAGCAAACACTTAACCAGTCAGCTCCAGGAGAAGGAATACTCAGGAACACACATATCCTCTTGGAGGTCCCGCCTCTCCTAACATGTCATACCCTGTCTTTCTCCTTTCCTAGCACTCTTTGTCTCCCACTTCCATTTTCTCCACATTCAAAGATTGCTATTTGTTAAGAGCTACTGTGGAGAGACACAATTCTTACTGCTTCTTACTAATGTCAAATGAATGAAAGTATATTGTGTAGGAAAGACCAGAGAGAACATTATACAAGGTAATACAATAAGCTAGCTGTGGAGAAGAAATGGGATGAAAGATTATAAGAATCCTGTTTTGATTCACTGTTATTCCAGAAAAAAATCTGGATATAATAGGGAATGGGGGAAGCTGAGTAGGGAAAATAATTTTAATCAGAAGACAACAAGTTTTGGCAAATCTCTGCATGTAGAGTTAAGGAAAGATATAAATAAAGTATTTAAGTCCTCTCAAAGGGAATCTTTGAATGATAAAGAATTCATAGAACAGTAGCTTTCAAACTTCTTTGACCATAGCCTGAAAAAAGAAATATGTTTTATATGTCCACCAGTACATACATATTTGTATGTAAACAGTTTTCACAAAATAGACCTTATCCCTATAAGCTGCTGTGCTCTGTATTCTATTCTATTCTAAATTTTCTATTCTGTTCTTTGATTTAAAAATGCTGGTCAGAAATTCACTACATTGATTTCAAAATCTATATTCTATAAAGGGCCAGAGAGTAAATATTTTAGGCTTACAGACCACATAGCCTTCTTTGTTTTTATTTGGTTGCTTACCTAGATTTATTATTTTTATAACCTTTAGCATATATTATTTTTCCCTTACAACCCCTTAAAAATGTAAAAATTATTAGCTCTCATGGGTCCTGGGCCATCGTTTGCCCACCCCTGTTAATTGTTTGTAAACCATAGTTTAACAATTAGAATTAGAGAGCAGTTAAAGAGAGGAAAGTGATTTTGGTAGCTTAACCTTAAACGATTCAACTCTTTATGGCCAAACCAGGTTTGGGACAGAAGTTTGCAGTCCCTGTTTCTAGGGAGTAGGTGAAACTTTATTTTCCATGGATAACTTCATCAATCTTCCCTTATATTCATTGCCTCTTTTAAATTTTGTGTTAAAACTCTTTTTTTTCCCAGAGTATTTGGTATTTAGTATTGAAGTCAGTACAGTGAATTTAAGACTATGATTTGGCAGACTATATTTCTTTCTTTTTTTTTTTTTAAAGATTTTATTTATTTATTTGAGAGAGAGGCAGTGAGAGAGCATGAGCGAGGAGAAGGTCAGAGGGAGAAGCAGACTCCCCGTGGAGCTGAGAGCCTGATGTGGGACTCGATCCTGGGTCTCCGGGATCATGACCTGAGCTGAAGGCAGTCATCCAACCAACTGAGCCACCCAGGTGTCCCTGGCAGACTATATTTCTTGCACTAAAAACAATAACTGCTCTGAAGAGATAAAGTCTGGTATGCTGACCTCCAAAGGTTGCAAGGGCTTCTACTGCTCCATTATAGATTGTAGAACTTTGGGACGGTGCCTTGTAATCCCACAGGATTTGAACATAATTCAAAACCTGGTTAAAACCTGCTGTGGAGAAGGCCCACCACAGGCATCAGTAAAAAAGTTGCTCTGAGGAGTAGCACTCCTTCAGATCTTTGAACTACCGCACAAAAACCCTCAAAGTTATGTTTTCCAGCTTTGGGGTGCTTAATAAACCATCATCCAGGTTCCTTGAAAAGGTGAATATTTCTTGGCAGACTGGTTTGTGAGCCCTTTGAGGTTCCTCTAAGAAAGCATCTCTTCCTCTTGGTTTTGGAGAAGCCCCTGTGCTGGGTTTTGCATGAAAAAACATGCTCTTCTTAGGCATTGGTAGGAGAAGTGAGAAAAGAAAGGCCACAGAGATGGAGGCCAAGGATATGATGTTGAGGTAAAAGTACGAGAGGCTGGCCAGGGACACCAGGAGCTGGGCCAGCACCGAGGCCGCTGTGTAGGCCACCAGTGTGATGCTCCTGCCGTAGCCGCTCACTTTCTGGTAGTGCTCGGGGATGACCATGCTGTAAATGTAGGCATAGTATGCCACCTCGGTGGCAGAGACCATCCCATAGAAGAACTCTAGCACCTGCATGGCTCTTAATCTTTGGCCAAATACAAGAAACGGCCAGGTGATGATGAAGCTGACTCCTTGCAGGATGATGACTGGCTTGTAGCGGACATAATCGGTCAGGACGAACACGGGGAGCAGCAGCACCAGGTAAGAGTATGTCCAGATTGGGAAGATCTCATTTGTGATCTGTAAGATTAAATGGGGGGGGGGGCGCGTAAGGACCAAAGCACTGGAAGTGAAACACACCATACATAGATCTCTGACATAATATATTATCCTAAGGACATGTATCCATCCTAGGACACATTGCTTGGCCCATGTCCATTTGATACTTCACAAGAGTTTCTGACAATACAGTGGAAAGCCATGGGAAATGGAAATTCAAGGAAACAAATGGCCCAAATCATGGATATTCCTAACATGTGGGTTCCCCCCTTCAGTATAAAGAAAGAGGAGTTATTGTTCTTACATTTTAAAATGGAATATCATCTGCATAAGCCACTGAGGCTGGGAAAGAGGCCATAATGCATATGTTAGGCTTACCAGCTTTCCCTAGGGCACTGTAGGGCTGCTCACGTGCTGTTGCTTGTCCTTTTAAAATAGTTGGCTCTTCTTCAATAAGGTTAAAAAGAATGTTTCGGTCCTGGCAGAACCTAACCATATTTGCCTTTGATCCACATCGGTATGGGAAATGTGCAGACCATCAGGAGATCATCTGGGTCATCAGGAGCACATAGGACCAATGACCCGTTCAAGACCGAATATCAGAAGAGGGAACGTTAGTCTATCTTCTGTTCTTCCGCATTCTTGGCCTTACTCTCTTGGGCTGCTTTGGAGGAGCCACGAGAAACCAGTTAGTATCTCTCTTGTTTAAGTCAGCTTTGGCCACAGTTTTCCAGGAAGGAGTCAGTGGTATCGGCAAATCATCTGAGCCCATCAATAGAACATAATTACTCTAGCTTCTATAAGCTGAATCTATAGTGGGTGGGAGATGATATAAAGAAGGTTGGGGTAGAACCCCTTAAATCCTTCTCAGATCCCGGGGTCTCAGATCACTGATGTAAACCTGCCAACTTACTGAGCCCGAGAGTGTGGTTTTTTTTTTTTTTTAAAGATTTTATTTATTTATTTGAGAGAGAAGCAGTGAGAGAGCATGAGCGAGGAGAAGGTCAGAGGGAGAAGCAGACTCCCCATGGATGCGGGACTCGATCCTGAACTCTGGGATTATGACCTGAGCCGAAGGCGGTCGTCCAACCAACTGAGCCACCCGGGCGTCCCCCGAGAGTGTGTTTTGACGTGACCTGTGCCCCGACTCCTTGAGTTCTCAGGTCACCTTCTACCTTCTAAGTGTTCTTAGAGTTTGGTAGAACTTCATTCTGGCTCTTCCCGACGTTAGGTGTAGTCACTAACCCGGGAAAAGCTATGCTCCAGATCTGTTTTTAGGGACTGTCTCTGGACTCTAAATCCAGTCCAGGCCTACCTCCAAGACAAACCTGTCTGCACCTACTGGCATTCAAGATCGGCATGTACCTTTTTTATTGGGAAGGCAAATGGTGGATGGGTTTAGAGGGCAGACTTTCTTTGGTGTCTGGTAGGGACGTGAGGATGCTTTCCGGGAGAGGGAGGCCAAGGGAGATATAACTGTAATGACCCATCTGCTGAATAACCAGCCCGTAAAAGTGGGTGTGACATTTTTTCCCCAAGGAAATTGAATCGATACAGTGCTTTGTCTGATCTTGTTATTGTTCAGTGATTAAAGGGTTAAAGGGAAGGTTCTCAAATCTTAGCGTGTGGCTGATTTCCCTGGAAGGTTTATTAAAAACCAGACATTTAGACCCAGTAGATCCAGGGTGGGGCCTGAAAATGAACATTTCTAACAAGTTACTCAGGTGATGCTCTTGCATGGGTTGACATACCACACTTTGAGAACCACTGACTCGTAGGCCCCTTAGGATTAGACCCTATGACCTGACTAGAAGCCAACAATAGCCTTCATATTTACACATAAAAAGGAAAAAAAAATCTTCAGAGGATTTTTTCATATACTTTTCCCTATTTTTTCCCCTGTAAATCTTATACTACCCTCTAAGGTTTGTGCTTATATCTAGTTATGGCTGCTTTATTTTAGATTCATAAGAATAGGCAATGACATCCAGGAGTATTGTTTTTATACAGCTCAAAGGTTGTTTTGAACTCACCCCATTTGTGTGGTAGCAAAGAGTTTTGTATTTTATTTATTTATTTATTTTTAAGATTTCATTTATTTATTTGTCAGAGAGAGCCAGAGAGCGAGCACAGGCAGACAGAGTGGCAGGCAGAGGCAGAGGGAGAAGCAGGCTCCCTGCCGAGCAAGGAGCCTGATGTGGGACTCGATCCCAGGACGCTGGGATCATGACCTGAGCCGAAGGCAGCTGCTTAACCAACTCAGCCACCCAGGCGTCCCGAGTTTTATATTTTAAATGACAAATATACAGAAATCATGAAGGCCCATTTGTTCGTCTTTGAGATTGTAAGAAGTGTTGATACTTTGTTCCTACCCAAGGCTTTAGACATTGGTTCTAACAAGACACAAATCTAAGAAAAGCACGTTAGTAAACTTACCGTGCTGAGGCTTATATTTTTATCTGGTCCTGTTAAATAAGGTATGACAAATGGTTCTGATGGTTTCATCATTGAGAAGAATCCAAAGCAGCAGAGGTTTACTGTGAGGAAAACCCAGGAATGGCTTGGTGATGTCCGGCAACAATTCATGGATGGTTAAACTATTGGAGAGAAAAGAAAAAAAGGAAGTCCGAAGATTGATGCTTTCTTTTCATAAAACTTGTGTTCTTTTCCCCATGCTCCATTTGTCCTACAGTCTTAAAAATGACAAAAAGAAAATCATGTGACAGTAAATACACACATCACAGGTCAAAATACAGGGACTTGAGTCTTGTCTTTGGATTTTTTGGTTTAAAGAGAAAACTAATGGTTTCCTGAAAACACTGCAGTAAAGGGGTTAAGTTTCATCTCAGCTGGAGTGGCGGGGTCACTGAGGAAAATTTACTCCCCAGAACCGCAATCCAGTGGGTTTCTCCTGTAATCTTTTTCAGTAGAAAGGAGTCAGGGAATTTCTCCTCAGGCATAAATCTTGGGCATAAGATAAGATTGGTGGAATTTTGATAAATGTAGTTGCTAAGCAAACATCTGCTTCATGCCCCCCTGTCATGAGCCTATTACCCTGTAGCAGCTGATGAACTGGAAATTCATTTTAATGAGTGCTTTAAAATGGTGAATAAAATAGCCTCTGGGGAGTGAAGATTTATAAAGCAGATAGACCCCTTGCTTTTTCTAAGAATCAAACTCAAGGTGAACCTTGGTTTAGCATAAGAAGCCTCCACAGATTTGCATTGTCATCCACCCAGGTGATTTGATTTATTTTTAATATCTCTCTTCAGAAGAACTCCATGACATCTAGACAATATGGCATCATGGATGAAATTCAACAGGACTTAAAAGTATTTCTCTGAGGTGATACTTAGCACTTGCTCTGTTCCTGGTTTTTGCCACTTACATTGTTAATACTGAAACGTGAGAACTTAAGTTCAGGAGGATAAGCCTTAAAGTCTGCTGAGGGAAGATACGTGCAGACCTTAGGGAGGCTGTCGACTGCTCTGAGAGAACGTCACTCACTCAGTCATTGGCCATTTCCTCCCTGAAACTTCCAGACCCTCTCCAGCGTCTCTCCCACCTTCATCTATGCTTCCTCTCAGCTACAGCCCTGACAAAGCAGGGTGCCCTGACGGTCAAGGGCAGGGCTCTGGAGTCAGTAAGGTCCAAATTCTTCCTGCTAATTACAAGCTTATAAACTATGGCAAGTTACTGACCTCTTCGGTACCTCAGATTTCTCATCTGTAAAGTGGGAATGATGATACCTACCTCGTGTTGTAAAGATTACACGCATTACTACACGCTAGAACGATGCCAGTCAGTAAGCATACACTATGCGTTCTGTGGAAGGCATGGCTTTGGAAGACACTGAAGTGTGTTTGACGTGCACATCTCTTCGTAGCCTGGCAGTTAGGGGGGCAGGAGGCAAGGATTCATTTTTGTCACTGAGACTAACACACAATCTCACACATCAAAAGTCTCCTGGAAATGTTTGTTCAAACTATAGCCATTGGGCCAAACATGGTTTCTAACTGACCAGAACAATTCAAATAATAAGGAGATATTTCCCAAGTGTTCTAATTACTTAAAGTTGTTCTCTGGAGTAGGAACTATAAGCCACTGTTTGCTTCTCAAGAATACGGAAGTTTGGGGCGCCTGAGTGACTCACTGGGTTAAACCTTTGCCTTCAGCTCAGGTCATGATCCCAGGGTCCTGGGATCGAGCCCTGCATCGGGTTCTCAGCTCAGCAGGGAGCCTGCATCCCCCTCTCTCTCTGCCTGCCTCTCTGCTTACTGTGATCTCTTTCTCTGTCAAATAAATAAATAAAATATTTTAAAAAAAAGAATATGGAGGTTACCTTTTCCCCCCTAACGATTTATTTATTTATTTGAGGGGGGCAGGGAGAGAATCCCAGGCAGAACCCCCCCCACCACCCCTCTGAGCAGGGAGCCTGATGTGGGGCTCAATCCCAGGACCCTGAGACCATGACCTGAGCTGACACCAAGTGTCAGTCACTTAACCAACTGAGCCACCCAAGTGGCCCTGGAGGTTACCATGAAAATAGTTTTGGGTCAACGAAACGAGGATTTCCTGGTGAGAAGAACATGGGTTTTGCACTTGAGCAAATTCAAATCTGGACTCCCCCTTTTGAGTTGTGTGACTCCTGGACACACAGTTTCTTAAGGGGCCGAGGCCCCAGTTGTCCTCATCTGGGCTGGGGGGTAACTTCCTGTTCCACCTCACATGTTGGCAGCCGGTTTGTCAAAGACTCAAGATGGGTGGATTTTTTGGTCTGACTAGAATACGGAATCCGTTACCACCACCATGGGAAGAGTCACATGACAACTGACCATGTGGACAAACAGCCAGAACAAATCCTCTGGAGTGTGAAATCCAGGAGGGCTGCTCCCAGGGTGGGCTCCAAGTTGGCCCCCTGCTGGTATCCTCGCTTATTGCAAAAGGACCCCGTGTTTTTTGATTTTCTCTGTGGTGCTCTGCCTGCATAACCCCTCTGAATTGAAGGGCTTTCCTTATGGCCCGTGGAAAACCAATGGTTCCCTGCGAAGAACCTTGAGACCACGAGGTGTGTGCTGTTTCTTGACATGTAGACCACAATCTCCCTGAGATTGGTGGGAGTGAAGAACCCAACATGATAGATGCAAACATTCCTTTCTTAGACCTCCTTTTCTAATTCCAAGGCATTTCCCCCTTTTTAAAATTAACGGCGGGGTTACAGCTTTAAAAAAGAGACAAATACTGAATTTATAATCTCAGGTTACTCTAGTGGTGTGATTTTTAATAGTTCAAGCAGGTGATAATTCTTAGTTGATTTTTAACCTGTTGCTTCAAAGGTCATTGGAAATTAGTTAAAATGTTACCAAACAAAGGCCCCGATTTGCTTAGTTATGTCAAAATGTAAATTTCTAGTCTTCTGGAGGAGGATGTTGGGTGCACTGAACACAGTGGGCTTCTGTTTCAGGACACAGGTCCATTCCAGGTGTTTCAGGTGGGGAGTTCTGCAGCTTCGGGGCCCTTGCTGTTTGAGGAGCAGGTGCACTGCCATGAGTGGGTGGGCATTTAATAAGTATCCCAGCTATTACTGCGATGTGGACCTTCTGATAGATGTGTTTTCTGCTGTACTTAACACAGCTGGCTGAACTTAGTCAAATTCCTTTGCCTCTCTGAGCCCCACTGATTAAAAGAAGGTAACAGTGATCTACTTTATTATTTGTGAAGAGTACATGATGTCAACAGGAGAGGACTCAGGGCACTGCCTAACACAGTAAATACCAGTGTCTTGGGGCACCTGGGTGGCTCAGTGGGTTAAAGCCTCTGCTTTAGGTCATGGTCTCAGGTCCTGGGATCGAGCCCTGAATCGGGCTCTCTGCTCAGCAGGGAGCCTGCTTCTCTCTCTCTCTCTCTCTGCCTGCCTCTCTGCCTACTTGTGATCTCTCTCTCCATCAAATAAATAAATAAAAATCTTAAAAAAATAAAAAAAAAATACCAGTGTCTTTCCCTGGCCTTTCTTTGAGAGTCTGGTCTAGTCCCAGTGACCCAGGAAGTCACACCACCAATGAATCCTTGATAAAGTAACAGCTCATAATGTTAGACCCACGTAAGTTGAATTATTGATCATCAGTACACAATGTAGGGATAATTTCAAAATTAATTTAAGAGAATAAGAAGACACTGAAAGAGTAAGTTTACAATTTAATATTGCAAGGAAAACTATTTCTTTAACGAATTAAATTGTCTGAAAGCCCTTTATAAATACTAACTTACATATGAGAGATCATAAGTCATTCTTACTTGTCTTTTAATCAGACCTTTACGGTCTGCCATAAAGGGAACATAATCAATTTATTTAGGTTTTGCTCGAAACACATGCTGTCCACACCTATACTTCTCCATTTAAATGTTTTACTAAATTCATTTAGATTCTTGTCTAAATTAGTGAACATTTACTGGATATACTTTTTAAAGAATTAGGAGAAAATGATCTCTATATTCCAGCTCACCATGACTCAGTATTAAAATCTGTTTGTTTTTTTTTTAAATATAGATGACTTAAGTTAGCTTTCCATGTCAACATTTTCCATTTGAACCTTGGTCTGCCCTTTCTAGCCAGCCGTGTTGGTTAATGCACACTGACAAAAATCATCATTTTTAATGGTTATTAGATTTCTTTCTAGTTGACTTTCAGTGTTCATATCACTCATCTTGCTATTTGGATGTTATCAGGTAAGATTAGGGACTCATTTCAATGGCATGGTTCCCTTGCACCCAGGAAGTCACAAGGATTAATGAATTGTTGAGACCAGTTTGGTACTGGGAAGTGATGTGGTGCTGTAACAAACATAGAAACGTGGAAGTGACTTTGGACTGGAAAATGGGTAGAGGCTGGAAGAACTGTGAGGTACTAGATAGAAAAAAATTTAGAATGCCTTGAAGAAATGGTTGGTAGAAATATTGCCATTATATGCACTTCTGCTGAGGCTCAGAAAGAAGAGAGGAAGAGTGCTACAGAGAAAGCATCTGTTGTTTTAGAGAAGACGTATCTCACCAGGAACAGAATGTTGCTAGAAATATGAATGGTAAAGGTGTTTCTGGTGATGTCCTAGATGGGAAGGAAAAACACGTTATTGGACACTGGAAGAAAGGTGATTTTGTTCTAAAATGGCAAAGAACACAGTTTAATTATGTTTCGTTGTTGGAAAGAGAGTAGAACTTGTAAGCAATTAATTTTGCTTGGAGATAACTTTGCTTGGAGAGTTCCAAGCAGTGTTGAAGGTACAACCTGGCTTCTCCTTTCTACTTATAATAAAATGTGAGAGAAAGGAAAGAAATCGAGGGAAGAACTCCGAAGCAAAAAGGAATCAGCACTCAGTGACTTGGAAGATTCTCAGCCAATCTAGACAGCATACTTTATAAACAGCGTCAACAGTGTGGCTGGACCATCACTGGCTAAAGAGCTCAGGTGTTTGGCCGATGGATCCAATCAACCATCTTTGTAGAAGCCAGGAATGGAGATGGGGTTATCCTGGAAAGCTCCGTGGAGGACCCTCTAGTCTGATGGCTTGGACGTCTGCGAGTTGCATTCTACTGGTATAACATTCTCAATGTTATCTCAATGTAATCTCAATAACATTGAGAATGTTACACCAGTAGAATCACTACCAGCTTGGCTTAATAGGGGCAGAAGCAGCATGAAACAGAAAAGTGAGTGAGTCTGAGAGCAGAGGCACAGATGCAGAAGTTTGGGCTGATGAGAGCCCCTCAGGCCTATAGGGTGAGGCTGCTGTCCTGTCAGACCCAGGGGACAGAGCACTGAGCCGCAAGGAATTATTCTCAGGTCTTGAAATCGAATGGAACTTGCCCTGCTGGATTCTAAGTCTTCCTTGGGGCCTATTACCCATCTTTCCCCCTTCTAATTTCTCCTATTTGGAATGAGAATGTCTACTCTATGCCATGATAATTGTATTTTATAAGCAGATACCTTGTTCTCTGGTTCACAGATGGAGGGGAATTTTACCAAAGGATGAATCATACCCCGGGTCTCACCCTTAGTGATTTATATGATTTAAATGATGAAATTTGGGACTCTGAACTGATGATATTTAGATGACAGCCTGGAGTTAGAGTGGATACCGGGATAGTTAAGACATTTGGGAATGTTGGGAATGCGGTGAATGTAATTTTGTGTGTGCGGGGGGATGTGAATTTTGAGAGGCCAGAAGGTGGACTGTTAAGGGTTGAATTGTGTCCCCACCCAAAAAATACCTTGAAGTCCTAATTCCCAGTATGTTAAAGTGGAGCTTACTTGGAAACAGGGTTGTTGCAGATATAATTAGTTAAGATGAGGTCATCCTAGAGTAGGGTGGGCCTTTATCCCGATATGAGTGAGAAGCTCATAAGGAGAGACACAGATACAGAGACCCACAGGGAGAAGGTGGCCATGTGCCAACAAAGGAAGATTGGAATGATACATCTACAAACCAAGGAACAGTAAGTATTGCCAGGAAACACCTTAAATTGGCAGAGGCAAGGAAGACTCTTCCCTACAGCCTTCAGAAGGAGAAGGGACCTACTGACACCTTAGTTCTAAGCTTCTAATCTCCAGAACTATGAGAGAGGCAATCAATTCCTGATGTTTTAAACCACCCAGCTTTGTGGTGCTTTGCAGCCACATTAGGAAGCTGATACTGATTTTAATATACCTAATTTGAAATTTTTAAAATTTAAATTCAATTAATTAACATACAGTGTATTATTAGTTTCAGAGGTAGAGGTCAGTGACTCATCAGTTAGATATAACACCCAGTGCTTATCACATCATGTGCCCTCCTTAATCCCTATCACCCAGTTACCCTACCCCCATCCTCCTCCCCTCTAGCAACCCTCAGTTTGTTCCCTAGAGTTAGGAGTTTCTTGTGGTTTATCTCTTTCTCTGTTTTCATCTTATTTTATTTTCCCCTCCCTTTTCCTTGTAATTTGAATTTTTTATAATTTGGACAAAATGTATGATATATTACACTTCAAAATTTTTCATTGAATATATTCTATCCTGGATTTCCTTGTATTCATACTTTCATCATTGTTAACCATAAATAGGTCAAATGAGTCTTTATTTACATATTGAGTGAAATTTCCCAGTTCATTTTTGTAGCTACCTATAAATATTTTCATCTAAGTAATAAACATTGGTTATACCCCATAAGTTAGTGGTTCAAAAACTGAAGTGTTCTCATTGTATGAGTTGCAGAAATGATAAGAGTGTCTCGCCCTTTTAGGTCACCTACCTAAGCAGACTGTAATTTTTAAATAAAAATTTACAGGGGCGCCTGGGTGGCTCCGTGGGTTAAAGCCTCTGCCTTCAGCTCAGGTCATGATTCCAGGGTCCTGGGATCAAGCCCCGCATCGGGCTCCCTGCTCAGCGGGAGCCTGCTTCCCCCCCACCCTCTGCCTACTTGTGATCTCTGTCAAAAAAAAATATTAAAAAAAAATTATAAATTTCCTTAGAGCTTAGTCATTACTCACAAGTTTATTCTGTATTGACTTTCCCGCTGAGAGGCCGATGTCAATAATGACAACACCCCTTTTTACCGGGTCTGTCTTCTTTATCACATTATCAATTTTAGAAACGAGTGTGCCACAATGGTAATGAAGGTGTCTTTTGTACAGGAGGCTGGTGTTCTCAGGGCACCTTTGGTTGGGTTTGTGTTTTCAGCCAACAGAAACTTCAGTCACCTCAAGTAGTCAGGAAACGTTTGGGGAGGGAAGAAAAAGGAAGGAAGGAAGAAAGCCAGTTCTGTTTTAGTTGTAGTAAAATTGTTCTAACTCATTCATTCACCCGTATTTGGTCTGCCTGGTCTGAACAGAGCATAGATTCAGCATGGCGGGCCGGGAAAAAGACTTATGATGGAAAGACTATCTTGTGTATGTATTAAACACAAGTTAAGAGTTACGGGGTTTTCACCACTACTTCACAATGCAAACCCTATGTTTTACGATGGGCATTACCACTACAGAAATGTTTTCTTTCTTTCTTTCTTTCTTTCTTTCTTTCTTTCTTTCTTTCTAGAAAGAGAGAGATCACAAGTAGGCAGAGAGGCAGGCAGAGAGAGGGAGGGAAGCAGGCTCCCCGCTGAGCAGAGAGCCCGATGCGGGACTCGATCCCAGGACCCTGAGATCATGACCTGAGCTGAAGGCAGAGGCTTAACCCACTGAGCCACCCAGGTGCCCCTACAGAAATTTTCTTTAAAGAAAAGTGGAACAGGCTCAATTCTAGAACCTTCTTTTGTCATTCATGGCAATGCTACAGATAAATTGGGTCCAGTGGTATTGTTGGAGTGGATGTAACTCATACTAGTCTGAAAGAATGGCATAAAGTGAAAATTGTTGAATGAGTCCTAGGTAGAGAAACTCCTCTGTGAAGTTTTGGTTGTCAACCAAGCTGTTCCAAGTTCATTTTTTTTTTCTTAATTGAAAGCAACATGGTACTCCCACCTATGAGTGATGGGCTGAGCTGTGATTTTGCTTCTCATTTGGAGAAGGTGTTTAAACACCAACTGTCGGGTCTCTTCCCCACTTACTGATTCAGCATGTCTTGGCAGGGAGGGGTTGAGACTGAGAATTTTCATTTCTAACAAATAGCCAGGTGGTGCTGACCATTGGGGACCTCACTTTGAGAATCACAGATTAGCAAACAGCAGTTTGAGGGGCCACTCTGAGGCTGGAAATTTGAAAGAGATTTCTGTAGTAGCTTTAGCGTTACTCTCTTTGAGGATTAGGCACTAGAGGGCAGTATGATCCCAGCACATGGGGACAGACAGCCGATGATGTCACAGCAAATCCAGACCTCTGTTTCAGCCCAGGCATCTCTGATTTTTATCTGCTTTGTTTATTGACGGTTAACATAGGAATTTATTTATTTTTGTTATTTTTTTCACATAGGAATTTATATCTCAGAAAGGTTCTACTGCCAAAAATAAATTTAAAAGTTGCTCTCTCTCCAGTCCCTTCTCTTTGAAGTCCTAGGGCCTGCTAGCTAGACAGCAGGGGTGATGGGGGTGTGTGATTTTATTTCCCATTATTCAGACAGCTTTAGGACTGAAAGATAAATTGGCTTCTTAGAAATACTATCGGTATTTCTGATAGTGTTTGCAATGCACTCAAATTCTATTCATAACAGAAATAGAGTTTTGAGACCAAATAAGTTCAGAAGCATTTGGTTAAATAAAGTTATATGAGTTCCTTTGCTGGAATGTTCCTCAGAGTCTTTCTTTGTACACTGGAAATCCTTGAGAGGAGGATGTAGAATGCAGGACCACTACAAGTATTTTGGAAAGAATCACCAATCTGGTCCTAATTCTTCATTTTTCTAGAAGAAGAGACTGGAAGATAACATGGCTGCTGGGTAGTGACACGGCCTGTCTCCTGAGTGCGGCTCAATGTACTTCCCATGGGATACACCTACAGGCCTGCGTGCAATGACAACACCCACATGGGTTAAATGTCCTTCCTGTTTGGGGCCACCAGTCTTCCTACTCCACCTGTTGGAATACTCCTCCTCCAGTTGCTTGCAGGCTGCGCCCCATACCTTCCAACAGATGGGGCTCCAAGGCCCCTTCCTAGACAGAGTCCTTCTCAGGACATCCTGTCCAAAATTTTTTTTTCTCCTGTTGGTATTGCTTTGTCACCACTTGCTATATATCAATAGGCTTAAGGATTTTTGTCCATTTCTGCCTTTTGAAATAGAAGAGCCAGAATCATCTTGGTGTCTACCATATTCATATTTAGTAGGCGCTCTATTAACATTTTTTTGATAAATTATCTAGTGTTAGTAAACTATATAACCTGAGATTGATTATTGTATCAGTCAGGGTTCTCCAGAGAAATAGAATCAATGGAAGTTATATATGTTATGGGTTAAAATGGCAAAAGCTGGGGCACCTGGGTGGCTCAGTGGGTTAAAGCCTCTGCCTCTGGCTCAGGTCATGACCTCGGGGTCCTGGGATGGAGCCTCTGCTCAGCAGGGAGCCTGCTTCCTCCTCTCTCTCCCTGCCTGCCTCTCTGCCTACTTGTGATCTCTGTCTGTCAAATCAATAAATAAAATCTTTAAAAAAATGGCAAAAGCTAGTGTGTTTTATGAAATGGTTGTAATAGGACCCAGGTAACCTAAGTGCTATATGAATTTACAGACAAATTTCTACTTGCATTTCTGGACTTAAAAGTACAATATCTGACATTATTTAGTAATTGTTTAAATTTAATGATATTTTTATTTGTATACATCCTGGTATGTTACAGAATATTCTTAAAGGCTTCAGGAAGTTTGGATTCAAATGTTATTAAGGTGATAGGTATTTACATTTATCCAAAGGCCTCTCTGAGAAGGGATTCTACCCTGGGTTTTACTGTAGTTAAGGTAACTGCCTTGGAAAATACTAGCCACTTCTTTATTTTCCATCTTATGAATCTCGCAGGAGTGCTTTTCATGAGCAGACTGACCCGAAACCATACAGGGAAGTAAAGTCAGGCAGATGTTCCAGGCAGGAGGGAGGAAGCCCTGGAAGGTGGCGGTGGCCTGTGGGGATGACATCAAGTTACCAACAGCCAGAGAAGCACAGATATTGCCGAGATTAACTAACAAGATAAAACCTACCCTCTGAGGAGATCTTCCCTGCTCAGCCTCCCAGAGCTTATCTTCTCTCCTGGAATCCCAAGATCCCTCCTGCTTCGCAGACCACTGAGGTAAGAGAATAGGGAGTGGGGGTGCGTGCGTGTGTGAATGCCTGCAGTATTAGATATAAAAGAAACCTGGAAAGAGATGTGATGTGTTAAAGGACTGTTAGGTCCTGGCTGTTAGGTACCTGGCTTCTGGTATTCTTAGCTGGAGCAGTGTTGTCTACAGTGAGAGGTACAAGCTTCCACAAAGGTGTTCACACTTACTTGCCAGTAACAATCCATGAGTCCTCTGGTAATTTCACTTTGAAGGAAGGTTAGAGATAATGCTCACCATGGAAGAAGATGTTCTCTAGAAAAGAGTGAATAGCGTTGAGTGGAACCTTGGCTTTGGGAGGGACGACCTTCCTGGTGGTGTCATGTAATCTACCACCCACTCTATCCCTTCACAAGGGGGGCCCACATGAAGGCTGATTTATTTGGAGATCTATTAGGCTGATTGTCCTCTTCCTTGAGGTAAAGTAAATACTGATCCAGTTTATATTAATAAAGCTCTTACTTAAGCAGAGTAGGAGGCAATAAAAATCAGAAACTGAATTACATCAATAAACAGGAATGACAACAAAGAAAAATATTTGCCAGTGGTTAAATTGAGATAACTGCTTTCCATTTACTTCTACTTCACAGAAAGTAGGGATTTGCTCTCCCATATGGAATGCTTTTGGTATTTTCTAGTTCTTTCTTGTGTAATCATTGAAATGATTATCTGTGGAGCCGTGGATGAGCCTTACTGAGAGTCTTCTGTTTTCTGTGCTCCTAGAAGCCCATGCTCTTCTTGAATTCATTATGTTTCTGTCTAGCCTGACTGTGGGTTGTTTGCACAACTCTGTAATTGAACATGGAGCTGAACTTCTGGTCTTTTCTTTTACATGACTATCATGGACCTACAGCTATTTCGACTATCCTGGAGATGTTGAAATTCCTCTGCCCTCTGAATTTTGGTTTGAGAAAACCAGAGATCAACCAATAGAAGAAACACAATCGCCGACTTGATGGGGATGGGGGACGATCTTAGCTTTTGTGGAGAGAAGAGGTGAAGAATAGGCAAAAGTGCCAGGATTGAGCAAGAATATAGAAATGGAGGAGATGATAATGAGAGAGAAGGGAGGATTCAAGTTATTCCCTGCAGCTAAGGAGAGTGATAATTCTGCTAGTATTTTCCAGGATCTTGACTTCAAATATCAGCCCCATTGTTTTCTAGCTGTGATTTCGGGTGTTCACATGTGGTAGTTGATACTGTCTTTGACCCTCCAGGCTGTCTCCAGACAATGTTCATTTCTTCAGAACTCACTTAACTTGACCACTTCATCATGGTCTACTTGCCGATATTCACTGACTTCCCCATCTCTATTCCTCTGTCTTCCAAATCCTTGGCATCAATTCTTCAACCCAAGTCCTGCTATTATTTTACAGTTCTTCAATATCCACCTGAAATGCATCTCATCTTCCCAGTTCCTCAGTCTTCTCACCTGCAGGGACTCCTTTTCCACGCTGTCTCTGCTCCCCATTCTCATGGCCACACCCTATTCTCCCTCTAATAAGAGACCTCATCAACTGGCTCTATCGACAATTACCTCTTCTTGCTTAAGTCATCAGCTACCTTGGTCATACCGTCCCTTAGCTCCATTGGGATGTCTCTGTTTTGCTTCCAATATCTCAGCCTTCTCTTTTCCTTCTTTCCCTTGTAATTTCTACAATAATCATACCAATGCCCTAAATTCCATTGCCTGTCCATGTTTTGATCACATCTGTGTGGAAAAAAAACCTCATCTTCAGATTTTTTCAGGGTACATTTCTTAGTTGGTAATTTTGCATTCCTGAGCTTGTCTTTTAGACTCAAAACTAAGTTCTCCATTAGGGCTTTCCCCTTGTTCCATGGAGACCCTAGAGTGCCCTTCCAAGAGAGGGTACTGGAGTCTCCTGTATGCAGTTTTCAACAGCTAATCAGAGATCCTCTGGATTTTGGTGGACCCCTAATCTGAATACCACTATGATACCCCCACCCAGACTGCTTTCCCAAAAAGGGACCACCTGAGTGTCGGGTCTGCATGCTGCCTGGGTTAATGATGCACAAGGGGGGCATGGCAGGGTTACACGGTTCAAAACACCTATGCCCACAAGTATTTGAAATTCTTCAGCCCACAGAAGATTCTCATCCCCTCCATACCCCCTGGAAGCCCCTGGGTGGTCAGATACAACCTGTCTTCTTCTGATACCACTTTAGTTTGAATAACCACCTGTAAATATCACTTCTAGGGACCTACTTCAATCTGGCTGTGCCTATCTGTCCACATTTCCTGAGATTTCAAGTGCTCAGCCTGTGCTCCAAGTATGCAATTCTCTACGAAAACCTGGCCAGCATGCTTCTACCTTTATGTGGGTATAGCTCACAGGGCTGGCATTCATCCACCAGTCAGCACTGTGGATTTTATATAATAACCTCAAAGCTCACATGCATTCTTAGGTCAGTTGTCCTTATAATCATTTCAAAAGATAGAAAAGGAAAGAAACAAAAAAAGGACAAGTTTCTCATTTTGTGTTTAGTGGAAGGGAACAGAGTGTGGGATGTGCCTCCTCCCCAAATACTCTGTGAATTTGCTGTGGGTACTGCAATCTCCCCTGACCCTCCAAGGTTCATCCCTTAGCTTTCTTTTTTTTCAAATTTAAATTCAATTTAGCCAGCATCTAGTCCAGCATTAGGTTCAGATGTCGTGTTCAATAATTCATCAGTTGCATAAAGCACCCAATGTTCATTACATCATGTGCCCTCCTTCAAGCCCGTCGCCCAATTACCCCATGCCCCCACCCACCTCTGCTCCCCCCTCAGTTTGTTTCTTATAGGGGCTCCTTGGTGGCTCAGTTGGTTAAGCATCTGCCTTTGGCTCACGTCATGATCCCAGGGTCCTAGGATCAAGCCCCAAGTCAGGCTCGATGCTCAGTAGGGAGCCTGCTTCTTCCTCTTCCTCCCCTCTCCCTGCTCACGCTCTCTCTCTCAGATGAATGAATAAAATCTTTTTAAAAAATATCCCTTAGTTTCCTGAGTCACCTTGCCTGCTGAAGAGAAACTTCAGTGTGATACCTCTAGTAATATGGTCTGTGGAGTGGACACAGCTAAGTTGTCTAATACTGTTTTGCGTCGACCCTGTCCCACGCTTCTTCTTCTTCTTCTTCTTTTTTTTTTTAATTCTGAAGGTCTGGAAGAGCTAAACTGGTGAAAATAAATTTGTAAAGTGACTTGCTTCCCGTTGGCCAAAAAGCTGACATTATTTGGCAACTATGTTTTACACCCTTCCTTATAACCCACCAATTCCTACAGTGTCCCTAGAATAAACTCTAACTAGAAAGTTATGGACAGATGCTGGGGAAACGGTCTACCAAAATTGGATACCTGACAATGGAAATATAAGCATTTAGTTAAATTGCCCATACCTTCACATAAAATAACATTTCAATTTACTCTCTAGTGTTCAAGCAGGAAAACCATGGTAAATTTAGATTAAAGCCAGCATATGTTGCTTTAATCTGGGCCAGGATCTGCTGGAGCAGAAGCTGACGCTAGAGGAAGTAAGGAGAGTTAATTTCTGTTTCTCTGCTGCAAATAGAAAATGAAGAAGCCTGGGTTTTTTAAGCTTTCTGATTAAAAATAAGCTAACTGCAGGAACTAGAACAATGTCTGGTTCAGACCAAGCACTGAATTAATAATTAATAAAAATGTTCTACTACTTAGAATCTCCACTAGGGTAGTTCAAGGTTTTCAGCCTTACACAGACAAGTTTAGTCTCCTTTTGCCATTAGAGCAATGGCCGTCGTTTCCAAAACTCAAAACGTATGCTCTGCGCTGTAATTAGGCAGCACCATGAGATATTTGAAGTGCAACTGTCCTAGGAAAATGGCACTAATGTGGTCTCTCAATCAAAACCCAGGCAGCTCAAGAAAATATGTATGCCTGGATAGCTCACATTTAGAAAAGTAATTATTACTGGTAATATCAGCCATGACTTACCAAGCCTTTACTGTGGGCTGGGTGCTCTTGGGTACTTGATATACACGTCTTTGCTCATTTAATCCTCACAAAAATCCCATGAAGTAAGACTGCTCTTGTCCCCATTTGATAGATGAGAACACTGTGGTGCAAAAACCGTGACATATTGGGACGCCTGGGTGGCTCAGTTGGTTGGACGACTGCCTTCGGCTCAGGTCATGATCCCGAAGACCCGGGATCGAGTCCCGCATCAGGCTCCCAGCTCCACGGGGAGTCTGCTTCTCCCTCTGACCTTCTCCTCGCTCATGCTCTCTCACTGCCTCTCTCTCAAATAAATAAATAAAATCTTTAAAAAAAAAGTGACATAACCCCCCCCCGAGTCATGTAGCGCGCAGGAATATTTTCAGTGCGGCAGGTTGATGGCATGAACCAAAACCCCCCGGAAGCTCCATCAAATGCCACTTCAGACCTTCCCATTCCTTCTTTCATTGTCAGGGAGACAGGAGGTTGGCAGATTCAGCAAGCTATCTTTTCTCAGTTCTGCTTGTTTTTATTCCTTTCCGGACGAGTTCTGCTCTCTGCCTCTCCCACTGCCAGTGCTGGAGATTGCCCAGCTCCCAGTCCCCTGAGCCACTTCCCTCCCTGCTAAACTGTTAGGGCATAGTCCAGATATCCAGGGATACACCCCCTGAAGCCAACTTCCCCTATGAAGTCCAACAGAGACTTAATGTTTGGATCTAGATCTTTTTGAGAATATGGGTGGCTGGGGAAAAAAATGCAAGCCAACGTCTTCCCCAGACTGCCCAGATCGAAGGAACTTAATTCAGAATTTCTTTAGAATTTTGTGCTCAGTGGCTCAAAGTCCTAGAACCACAGACACAGAGAAGACATTCCTCACCCCCCCCCCCCCCCCCCCCCCCCCCCCCCCCCCCGCAGCCTCCCACTCAGTGTAGACGCAACCTGAACCCTCCCACCGCCCCACGCCCCCTGGCCTCCCACAGGTGATGTTTTACTGCCTCCGCAAGAGTAAAGGAACATCCAGTCAATGATCAGGTCAGAATATTGTTGCTTTCGTCTTGCTTTTTTACTTTTCAACTGAATATGAGGTGTTTTGATACATAGGACAGAATCTATGCATCAGGAAAGAACGAGACGGATGCTGTCTAGACTCTAAAGCACATTTTACCAGCTACCCGATTCTAGCTTTTCGTTACCAGGGAGCTATTTTCCAGATCTGGACATTGCAGATATCTAAAAGCAACATGAAATAATTCTTAGGGACAGGCATGCAAGTGAATTCTGTCCAGTAGAGGGACCATCCTCCTTCCACGTGGCAAAAACTCTCAATGTTTCCAGTAAGCATATAAATGAGAAGGAACTCTCGATTCTTTTCTGGATGTTGGGATAAGTAATAAGGTAGAAGTTATTTGTCGGGGTTGGCGATGGTGGGGGAGAAACAGGTGAAGGAGGTAAAAAAATTAGAAGAAATTAAATAAGTGAAAAATTCGGAAAACAACCCAAAGCGATTCTGCCTGTGTTCTGCTATGGCAAGTGGGTGCACCTGTCCCCTTGGCCAAGGGAAATGGTAGGTGTGTGCCGAAGCCAAGCAAACGCAGAGCTGCTGGGAGGCCCGGCCAGGCCGCTGGCCACGGCTCCCAGACACCTGCCAGTCTTCCATGACGTTGGCAGGCACTTCCCTCAGACCTTTCAACACCCGCTACGTGCGTGCCCCTTCCTGAAAGACCCGCTGACCCTGCTTGTTTGTCAAATGCGCCCCACGTGCCCCTGCACGTGACACTTTCCTTAAAGTGGATCTAAATATTTCACCAAAATCAAGGGCCTAGTATAGACAAAGGGCAAGTGCAGACAAGCTAGAACCATAACCTTTTTCTTCTCAGAAATGTTTACTCTCTCGTCATTTCGAGCCCCTTACTTCTGTTATTTATGAAGTCTGTTGTTTCCACGAGTCCTTCTACGTACAAAACAAAGCATTTTACGTATTTCTCCATAAGCTGTTACAACCAGTCAAGAAACCCCACACCTTACAAAGCAAATCTATGTTTCAATATTAAAAAACCTTTCTCTTTAATGAGATACCGAATGGAAAAAAAAACTTTTCAAAATACTCTTTTGTCTTCTGTGTTTGTTCCTTTTGATTATACATGTACATTTAGGTTACTCATGCATATTACCAAAAAAATGAAAAAAAATCAGAATGGTTACATGTAAAAAAATAAAAATCTCCAGCTCCTTATTCTTCCATGCTAATTTAGATCCCAAGAGGCTAAACACTTTTTAAAAGTTAGCATTTCAATTTTGGTTATGGGTAATTTATGTGGTACAAGCATCAAAAGCCATGGAAAGATGCCTTTTTCTCCCCTCCCCCATTCTTCATTTTTCCATAGCAGGTAACTGTTAGCAGTTTTGTTCGTCCTTCCAGAAAAGTTGTATGTGTGTATATAAGCTGATACAGGTATTTTCCACCTTACTTTTGCACAAATAGTAAACTACCATACTCATTATTTCGTCACTTGACTTTTCCCACTTAATAATTTATTTTAGAGACTTTTATCACTATGTAAGTCTCTTCCTCAATTTTTAAATACAGTTAATATTATTACAAGTGAATATATTGATGCACCATAATACATTTTCCCTGTCCCGATATAAGGACACTTAAATAGCTTCTAATCCTTTGTTCTCGGAAACATTACTGTAATGAAAAACACCTGTGCAAGTCATTTCCCAGGCAGGCAGTTCATCAGTAGTGTATATTTCTACCAGAGAAATCTATAGGTGGAATTCGTAATTGGGAGAGTGCAGAGTTTTCCTTCACAGCAATGAAGCAAATTTATACCCCCACCACCCATCTTTGAGACTGCCTGTTGACTCATCCCCAGAGAACCAAGTGTATAGTTACACTTTTGGATTATTTTCTAGTCTGCCAGGTGAAAACTGGTATCTCATTGTACTTTAATAAACGTTTCCTTCATGAGTTAATTTAAATATCATCTACATGTCCGGGCCATTTGTATTTTGCCTTCTTTGAATTCCCTGTTCACATGCTTTGCCCATTTTTCTATCAGGTAACTGATCTTTTTCTTATCAATTGGTATTCATTCTTTCTAAATTAAGGAAAGCAGCTTTGAAGCGTTGCAATATTTACTCCAGATTATCGTCTGTCTTTTGGGTTTGTTTTCAGTGACTTTTCTTCCATACGTTAAGTTTAGTTTTATGCTGTCAATTCACTTTATTACATGACTTCAAGGTTTTATACTACTTTAGAAAGATCTGAGGTTATAAAATAATGTTTATATTTTTCCCTAGTATTTTTGTGGTTTCTTTTTTTTTAAGTTCCATTCTTTTCTTTCTTTCTTAAAAAAAAAAGATTTTTAAAATTTATTTGACACAGAGAGAGAGACAGTGAGAGAGGGAATATAAGCAGGGGAAGTAGGAGAGGGAGAAGAAGGCTTCCCACTGAGTAGGGAGCCCCATGTGGAACTTGATCCCAGACTCTGGAGTCATGACCCGAGCTGAAGGCAGATGCTTAACGACTGAGCCACCCAGGTGCCCCCCCCCTTTTTTTTTTTTTAAATCTGTGCTTTAATACATATACATTACATATGGACGGAGTTACTCTATCATTCTTGGGTGCAACTTTGTTTTCCTTGAAGAAAATTGTTCCAATTTATTAAATATTTCATCTTTTTCTTCCTTTTGTTTGAGAGGCTATCTGAATCATAGTCTAACCCATTAGGAACTAAGGATTGATTCAGAACTTTTTACTCTTTTCCAGTGGACTGTCTCTTCATGTTGCTATGTTACTGCAGATGAGAGTTTAAATAGAATTTTATTCTCTGCAAATAATTTAATTTCATTTTCCCACTTGACAAAGTATTTTCTTGGTTCTTCTTTGTTAATGTTCCAAATACAATTTAGAATCACTAGTTCTGGGAAAAAATGTATCTTTTTCCTCCAGGATAGGATTTAACTTATAAAATTCATTTAGAAAGCATGATCATAGGGGAAGAGAGGGAAAGTAAAATGACAAAACCAGAGAGAGACACAAACCATAACAGACTCTTAATTATCAGAAACAAACTGAGGGCTGCTGGAGGGGAGGAGGGTGAGGGAATGGGACAACTAGGTGATGGACATGCAATGAGCTCTGGATATTATATAAAACTGATGAATCACAGACCTGAACCTCTGAAGCAAATAACACATTATATATTAACAAAAAAAAAAAAAAAAGGAAAGCATGATATCTTTATGTATTTTTTCTTCCTAATCAAGAACAAGATACACTTTTCCATGTGTTTAGGTGTTACCTTGTAATCTACAGAAGTGTTTGTAGGCATATTCATATATGCCTCACATATTTATTAAATAGATTTCATGTAATTATTTTGTATTATTTTTGTCCTAACATAAATTGGGTCTTTTACTCCCATGCGTCTTCTAAATGGTCATTGTATCATGAAGGCAGTTGATTTCTATATGCTTTCTATATACTGTGATCTCAGCTTTTAGCTGAGTCTACTGGGTGTATACTTGCTTTCGGAATAGTGAGAGTTTTACTTTCTTTTTTACAGTTCTCATTTTTTTTTTGCTTGTGTAATTGTGTTGGCTTATACTTCTAGTACAATAAATTAAATAAGGAGAATAATAGTGATCACCCTTTCCTTGGTTTTGATATAAGTAGAAATGTCATTAGTTTTCTCTACTAGTAAGTGTTGGCTTTGGGAGTGAATTTTATTTTCAGTCCAGTAATCGAATTTTAGAATTTGGAGAGAAGTATATTTGAGACATAAATCTTGAATCAGCATTCTTTATTTCCATGGCAGACTGCTCCATGTGTCTCTTTTGAAGTTTCAAAGGACACAAGCACAGACGATTCTCAGCACAATTCATCAAAAATTTAGAAAGGCTCTTTAATATTTTTGCACACCTTATTTTATGTAGCACAATCTCTGCCATTTAAAAAGTAGGTGTTCCCCCTCATCAGTGTTTTATTACTTACAAATACTTTTAGAAACTCTGGAAATTTCTACTGAAGTTTTTCTATTTTAGAGATCACACTGACACAGCATTGAAACACCCATCTAGGGTCATAGTAAGGAGAAAACTCACTGCCTCCCCTTGACTTGAATGTCATTCTGTGGGCACAGAGGAATGTCAGGGGCTATTCCTGAGGTCAAGTTTCAACAACAAAGCTCAGCATATCACAAAGTAAAAAGTAATTATGACAGAATTAAATTGGTGAAATAATCAAATAATAGCTTGTGAATAATACCATGTCGTCAGGATTGAAGAAAGGTCCTTAGAAATGGGACCAGACCTTGAAATTCTCGCAGAGAACTGCAAGTAATATAGAAATACACTTAATGAAAGAAGGAAGCAAATGGCTATGTGATTAAAAAAAATGTCTATCTCTTGCCTGTTTTGGTAAGATAAAATATCTAAACCAAGCAAAGGGGTCAGTCCAGTTAGTATTTCTGCTTACGAATGGGGAACATCAACTGCAGGTTGATTGGAGTTTTCTCGTGGTTTGTTTCCATGCCATTTATATGTCCTAGGGAATAACCCAAACCAGAACTTCCCAAGTTCTGCTACTTGATGGAGTACCCAACGTCGGCTATTTGACTGAGATGATGGGTCTTGTCAACAGCATCCAGCTAGGCATGTGGTATCTGGGGTCTAAAAGTAAGATTTTGTTGCGGTTTTGAAAAGGTTCATTGAAATCCAGACTTTGGAAGTGTGTCAATTTATGGCGCTCCGTGACTTTGTGACCAAGAAGGTCCTTGTTCAGTGGATGCAGTGGCTGCCGTAAGGTCAGAGCTTTGTTCCTGTGATGACATTCCTTGGTCCCTCTGGGTGGGGCTCATCTGGATTCTGACTTGCTGGAGAGCTCTGTGCTTGCTTTTGGCATTTGGTTGAGTAGATGATGTATGTGCTTCTCGTTAGAAAAATGGCAGCAATAACTGCAAAATAACTCCCATAAACTAAAAACTAGAGAAAAACAAATGGAATTAATTACACACACATAAAATATGACTGTGTATATCATTGATAATACACAGTCATGGCACTGATTTGCTTGGATTGTGGGATAACTAAGACCTAGGACTTTAACATGCATCATTTAGATTTGCACAATATTTTCTTCTATCTTAGAAAAATCAGCTATAAAAGTGTAATAAATGCAGTAACCAAGAATGTGGGCTCTGGAGCCAAGGTTACTTGGGTTCAAACCCCAGTTAACACCACCAAAGTGAAAAAAACACTAAATCCCACTGATCTACATTTTTATGTCTACAGGGTAGTGCATTACTATGAGTAAATTTTATATAAGGAGGCTACTTCTTACATGCTTTTCCCTCCCTTTCCCAGATCCAAATGTAAAATGTGAAATTGGGCTAATTTCAAGTCCCGCAGTAGAGTAGGGAAAAGGAACTGAGCTCTGCAGCCATGTACCATTTCTAGTCAAATCTCCTAACCCTTGGAAGGGGATGATGGGAGGAAGAGCAGACATACAGGGGACACAATGACCGGAGTAGCACCTGATGAGATGTTGGAGCCACAGGTAATCGACTGTGTTTATTGCTGAAAACCTGTATTACGATATGATAATTTAGGAATTGCTTATTTTAAAATTTGCCCAACTAAGCAATTCAAGAAATTAAATATTGGATGTAGTAGAAAAACCTTTCAGATTACCTAGGTATTCTACATTCCCCCAACTACCTGACTAGGAAAACAGCAATATTGCAGCTTACCTGAATGCTGATCGGCAGGTTGAGTCCTTTCTGATCTACAACGATCACTGTCATAATGGTCTGAATTGCCAGTGCCATGAAGGTGTTCATTCCAAACACCAGGGCGTAGCGTTCCACACTCAGATTGACTGCGATCTGAAATCTGTCATTGAATGTTGAATCACGTTTCTTTTAAACAAAATACAGAAGGGACTCTTATCTTTAAAAGACAGAAACTGAAGATAAAAGCGATGTCTTGTTACCAATACTCTGTCTAAATCTCCTCCAGCTTACACAAACAGGGAGAGCAAAGAAAGGGAATTAATTTTAAAAATACAGCTGAAGGCTGAATTAGAATACCCATTGAGGAAATACAGCACAATTATTCCAATCCAATTTAATGCTTCCAGAAGTGAAAACTAAATATTCTAAGTTCTCATAACCTGAGAATATTCGATGCTATCTGGTTTTAGATTCTGTTTCACAGTAAATTTTTTTTAAGATTTTATTTATTTGACAGACAGAGATCACAAGTAGGCAGAGAGGCAGGCAGAGAGAGAAGGAGGAAGCAGGCTCCCTGCTGAGCAGAGAGCCCGATGCGGGGCTTGATCCCAGGATCTGGGATCATGACCTGAGCTGAAGGCACAGGCTTAACCCACTGAGCCACCCAGGCGCCCCTTCACAGTGAATTTTTATGAAAATGCCAGCAATATCCCATCTGTGGAATCATTTGGAGAGTTATTCCTTTTTACTTTCATTTGTATGAACAGTTTCAAATTTGGGTAGGTGAGGTATTTATTCTTTGGAAGATCCAGATCTTGGCTGGCTGTGCAATGGAGTGAATCTATAATTAGCTTGTTTTTAATAATGATATAGATTTTGACATCTTACAACTCATGAATGACTGGCCAGTGTATGTTATTTAGAGCTCTTCTGTGGAACAAAGGCAAAAGACTTTTGGTTTTGAAGATTCTTAAAATGAAGCAATGTAATCCTACCTTAACAATGTCCTCTCGCATAGAAAGAGAAACTTAAGAGACATGAGTTTGATTCATTAAACTGACATATTTCCATTAAAAAAGTAAACTTGCCAACAAGCTTATTCTTTTTCTTTTGTTCCATGATCTTTTCGAAGTCTGCTTATATTCCTGTGTTTCGTCAATTCCTTATCAAACATTTTTGACACATTAAATCCCCAAATTTAACAAAGTTTCTGGCTCTACTTCTTTCATATGATTTGAAATTAAAATATTTCTTATCTCTTTTGGTTAATACCAAAGCCCATTTCCTATAGTCAGTTCTCTCTGAACTTCTATATGGAACAAAACATTTTTCGTTGTTAAAAATATGATTTCGGGGATATACAGTTTTTTATAATCGTTGCATCTACTTTTTTCAATATCCAACTTTTTATAACTTGCTGAGCCTATTTTGCTTCATACAAAAGTACATACCTAGAATGACACAAACAATTAAATGAAATTAACAATAAACTTAATCATTCAAAATCAGATTGTACCACACCTTCTTAGGGCAAAGAGTCTGAAATAAAAATCACAATCATTGCTTTTGGTTATGAACTCACAGAACTCTTTTTTTCTTTGATGACTAATCTTAGCAACATTCACAGGGCAAATAGTTAAATGAAAACATGGCTTAACTGTGTCCCTTTTAATACACAATCAACATTTAAAATACTACAATTGACTAAAATCCTTTCCAAGTTCTGCACGGAACTATAGAAATGCAAGTGAAGAGAGAATATGGTATGGTTTCAGGAGTGGAGAGAGATGGTTGGTAATACTTACACTGCTATGGTTATAAGAAGCATATAGCTGGACTTGAATATCAGATAGCCAGCATAGCATGCCCAGATGTCAGTCGTGTAATGCATGAGAAACAGAGAGCCTGCGCTAATGATGGAGAAGATGGCTAGAGCCAGCTCCCCCAGAAGATCCCAGCTGACTTTCACATAGCCCACTGCAAAAGCAGCCACGGCCCCTGAAAAAGAAACATTAAGGGAGCTCCAACATATTGACTTTGCCCGTGGGATAGGTCAACATGCTCTCTTTACAAAGCCACATCTTAGGCAAATCTACAAGGCGAATATGTGGCTTTCACAGAAACAGTGTGATCCACCTAAATGTGGATTTATCCTTTTCTCAACCGTGTTTTCTTTTAGCTTCTCTCCTTACCTCCTCTTCTTTCAGTCAGGTAATTGCCACAATTTTAATTGGTGTCTACCGCATGCCCTGCAGAGTACCCTGGAGAGGGGCCAGAAAGGGTCTTTAGAAAGGGGTCAGAAAGGTTCACAGCAGTGTGGGGAGGAATGATACACCAACCCAGTCACTTGCTACAACATGCAAGGAGCTGGGACAGACAAGAGTGAAAGGGCTGCTCTGGTAGTATACCTAGCCTGTCCATATTTGCCTTTCTTGTTCATTGTTTATTGTAAATTTTTTCAGTAGGTTAAGGATGTGTTGCACTGGGTAGAAAAGTTTAGTCTTCATTAGTAATCCTAACCTTCTGGTCTCCATCTCAATGTCTTTGAGATCTGGTCTCATTTACTTGAGATTTTCAGTGAACTCTATACTGACTTATGGAGTTTAAAAGATTGAATAATTGGCAGTCATGACAGTTAGTATTTATAGTTCTTTTTATCAAAATGAAAGGTACTTATGTTTCAAATCATTGATATTTGATTAACTTTTCCATGTGTGAGCCAGTAAAGAATCAGTGCTGCAAAGGAAATAAAATTCCCCTCTCCCCCAGAATTTGGAACATAGGAGAAAGAATTTCAGTGAACCAATTCCAGCACAGTCCTGGTATGCAGGAGTTAAGGTGAAGCCTCCCAAAAGAGAGACAATAAGAGAACAGACACCACATGAGTTTTCTGAAATTTTTGGTAAATGAGGGTGTGGAAATCTCCTACTTCCTAGAAAATATCTTTAAAGTCTCAGTTGAATTAAAGTTTCCACTCACCAGGATATAAATATTTATTGTAGAGTAAAATTCAAAGGCAGATTTCCTTCTGATATTGGAATCTTGACTCTCACATTTATTTCACTTCTCACTTAAATCTCTTAAGAAAGCTACTTTGGGAAATTTTTGGTGTGGAACCTAGAATTGCTAAAGGTGGGCACTAGCTAAATCAAGTCCTTTATTAACAAAACTCTTTCCATTATAATTTGGAAGGCTTGATAGTCCAATCTATTTTACTAAAATAATAAAAATCTCCTTACTTATATATAAGGTGAGTATTTTCCTTTGGATATAAAAACAACCTGGAAGAAGAAGGGGCATTACTAATCCCTTTCCTGATGGTGAACTGGAATCTTATGAATTTGGCCAGAATTTAATCATCTGGTGCTTAATCCTGAGCTCTTGAGTTATTTGGCTATAACTCTACCACACTGAATAGAAGTGTCATGGTCCTCTTTTTCTTTTTTCCAGTGACTTCTATTTAAAAAAAATATTAATATGCCCTCCAAACAGAACTAATTTACCACCATGGAGTTTAGCAACTGAAGACATAAACTTAATGGGAGTAGCCATTAAAGGAAGATAAATCAATGTCTGCTTACCTCCAAAGGTTGCAATAGCTTCTACTGCCCCATTATAGACGAAAGAACTCTGGGACGGTGACTTGTAATCCCACAGGATTTGAACATAGTTCAAAACCTGGTTAAAACCTGCTGTGGAGAAGGCCCACCATAGGGACCAGTAAAATAGTCGCTTGGAGGAGTAGCACTCCTTCAGATCTTGGAACCACTGCACAAAAACACTCAATGCTACATTTCGCGGGATCGGGCTGCTCAAAGGACCACCATCCAGGTTCCCTGAAATGGTGGGTATTTCTGAAGTGGGCTTCTCTTCATTGCCTGGTGTGTTAATTTTGTAAGGTGCATCTGATGCCTCATTTTTGTTTGGTTGCTTCCATATTTCTTTGCTGGAATTTGCATGGAAAAACATGCTCTTCTTGGGCATTGGCAGGAAAAGGGACAAAACGAAGGCCACAGAGATGGAAGCCAAGGATATGACGTTGAGGTAAAAGTATGAGAGGCTGGCCAGGGACACCAGGAGCTGGGCCAACACCGAGGCCGCTGTGTAGGCCACCAGTGTGATGCTCCTGCAGTAGCCGCTCACTTTCTGGTAGTGCTCAGGGCTGACCACGCTGTAAATGTAGGCATAGTAGGCCACCTCGGTGGCAGAGACCATCCCATAGAAGAACTCCACCACTTGCATGGCCTTCACTCCCTGGCCAAACAAGAGCAGCAACCACGTGATGATGAAGCTGACTCCTTGCAGGATGATGACTGGCTTGTAGCGGACATAATCGGTCAGGACGAACACGGGGAGCAGCAGCACCAGGTAAGAGTATGTCCAGACTGGGAAGATCTCATTTGTGATCTGTGAGGTTGAAAAGTGGAGCACATGACCATGAGGCACCGGGAGGTGAAAGGAATACCTTTTCGGTATTACTAAGGTATAGGTATAGGTGGCTTGCCCAATAGCAAATTCCATATCCATTTGGATGGGATGTTCTTCATATTATGGAAAAGCACAAGAGAAAACTGATTTTCCAGGAAGAGAGAGCTCCTTCCCCTTCTCCAAAACAAGACCAATTTATAAATGTATGCACCTCCCAACATAAGAATATATTTGCTTAATGTGCAATCTGAACTCTCTTAAAGTTAAATAGTATATACATGTGAGTTAAATTAATTAAAAAATGCTCCACAGACACTGGAGTTTTTCAGGCTCTTCGAAAATACCATTCCTTCTTGTTCAAAGATTTTTAAAATTAGACAAAGTGAAAAAAAAATAAAATTAGACAAAGTGGCTACAAAATTAGAAGAAGTGACAATCTTTTTGTTTATTTGATCCATCACCATGTCATAAATGTCTACAGTCTAATGAACACATGTGAAGACAGCAAAGAGTAAATAACCTTGCAGAATTACAAAGTGGGAACAAGTAATGCATTGGATTTTCCTCCTGGCCAAATTTGCTGGGTTCCCAAAGCCTTTTCCCTCCCAGTTCTACTGGTTAATCTCTGCTTGCTCAATTCTGACCTCAACTTGATGTGGGTATTTCACAGCTATCATCAGAAATGCTGCGGACCTCAGTGATCAGTCCTAGAAAGGAAGGACCGAAGGGGCTGATCTTTGGGGTAAGATATGGATATGAGGGCAGCTCCACCATACCAGCCTTTGTTTTGTGCCTCTGTTGTCCACAGCAACCTCCGTGGACCCCAAGGTCAATGACGAGGGAAAGTTCAGTGATTGGAAAGGCTAGTGGGACTGAGTGGCACCTTGGAACCTGGGTACATTAACTGGTCCATAGTGGTTGCAGAAGCAGACCCCACTGGGTTCACTGTTTGATTTGGGACCTGTATTTGTTAGTCCTTTGTTTTGTCTTCATCATGATAGGCTTCTACCTGGAGAAAATTGGAAACACAGCTGTGGCAAACTGATCTTACATCACCGCACAACAAGCTTGCTTTTCTGTCTGTAGCACCTCATCACCAAATTAACGAGTATCGAGGAGCCTTCCAGGTGAAGCCATACTCTGCAGGACTTTCGTGGCTTTGGCTGGAGATGGGGATAAAACCAGCGCAGGGTAATTCTCCAGTTGGGTGAGTGTGTTTTCTTGTTGCACTTATTATAAAAAAGGACGTGAATCTTTGAAGTAAGAGAATTTGGCCTTCCGGGGAAGATAAAACTGAGATAAAGCTGTTAATGTCTCACTGGCTGGTTGATAGTTTCTCACAACTGAGTAACTATCCTCAAGAACTGATATGATTCTTTATCAGATCCTGCTTATACCTCTGCAGCCCAAAAGTTTATGAGGACTGGAGGCCTGGCAGAGATTTTACTCTAGGGTTAGTATAACAGAATCAACTGAGCTCTCCCTGAAAGTTACCATGGGTTAAGACTAATGGTAGAACTCCATAAAAGTTCAAATATTTATTAGACATATAATGTGCTACAGTTTCCCATTTTTGTAAGTGTGAGGAGGGAAAAGTAGTTTGAATCATTGTATTAAATGGCAAATATCATGAAAATGGGATCACTGAGATCAATGGGTTAATGTCTCAAGTAGAATGAAGCCCTAACCCCACATCCTGTTCAAATCCTGTAAAATTAAACCATGTTAAGATATGTCTGTATGAGGGTGCCTGGGTGGCTCAGTGGGTTAAAGCCTCTGCCTTCGGCTAAGGTCATGGTCCCAGGGTCCTGGGATGGAGCCCCGCATTGGGCTCTCTGCTCAGTGGGGAGCCTGCTTCCCCCTCTCTCTCTGCCTGCTGCTCTGCCTACTTGTGATCTCTCTGTCAAATAAATAAATAAAATCTTTTAAAAAAAGATATGTCTGTATGTATATTAACTTACCTCTGAGCTGGTCAGGTTTTTATCTGGTCCAGATAAATACGGTATAAGGAAGGGTTCTGAGGGTCTCATCATGGAGAAAAATCCAAATAAGCACAGGATCACCGTGGGATAAATCCAGGAATGACTTGGTGAAGTTCTCAAACAATCCATGGCTGATCAAATGGAAACAAAGTCAAAATTAGCTGATGTTTAATTACTTTTGGCATCCTGGATATAACGAAAAACCGATCTCTAAATGTTTTGTGAAACGATAAAGTTTCATCTGTCTGCAGTGGAAATGGAAAGGTGAGTGATGAATGTGTTCTCAAATATTCCTTAGGGCTCCAGTCAAACCATCTTCTGTCAATGGGCTACTTACTCATTATTGCTGGGACAGTTACACCTCCTTAGTGTTCCTCATCATGAACATGGTAAGGAGTACTTACTAATGAATGATAAACATGGGTTAATTAATACTTGAAAGTAAATAAAACATTGGCTGGTGAGTTATTGGTGTCCATGTGGTAGGTCAAGTACCTCTAGGAGGTCAAATCCAATTTACCGCAGATTTAGTGACTCACGTTACTACTAATCTGCTCACTCTATTTTGTACTGTGACCCTGAAATCTTCCACACACTGAATGGCATGTGTTTATTTATACATTTTATCTCCCCATTAGACTGCCTCTTGCATTGTATGGTGCTTGACACATAACATATGTCCAGGGTACTTTTGTTAGGTGTCTTCAATCTGATAATCTATAATTCTTCAGCTAAAACAATTAAGCCAAATAAAGATCTGACTGGCCATTTTTCCCTATTTCTCCCCATTCCAGACTGATGCTAAGTCTACTTTGGGAAGGCAAGGCATCACTTTCTGCTCTTCTCCTTTTCATTATCACTGGGCCCATTTCTTCTCTGTCTACAGTTTCATACCACTCAGTGGGGCAGGGAGCTAATTCATAGTTCATGCTTTTTTTTCTAAGCCACAAGTAAAATTGCTTGAAATTCAAACTTCAGACAGAAAATCCAAAGGAGAATCTGAAACAGGAAAATTCCCTCTCACTCCTTCATATTGGGGATCCAGCTTTTTTTTTTTTTTTTAACAAAGCCTCCACATTTTTGGTGGCCTTGGATGGGGAAACAAACTTGCTGTAGGATGCTTTTCTGCATATTATCTAATTAAGTCCTAATAATAGCTGTAAAATAGATAGAATTCTCCAAAATTCCCAGGTGAGCATATGAGACATCCAAGGTATCCTACAACTGGCTTCAAACCACATGGTCAAGATTTGAATCCAGATCTCTAGGAATTCTCTCTGGGTCCTCTCCTGTGCTCCACTCTGCCTCATTCTGGTGGCCCTTCTTCCTGGACTGCTGGCAGCAACCTAATGACAACCTTTCCTTGCAGTGAGGAATCTTTAGGATGAGTGTGTTCATGAAAACACTTTCTTTCCTCACTGCAAGGAAAGGATCTCTCATTGAGCTTCCAGGACCAACAGTAGTTTGAAAGTGGACCCAAGAGAGAGAAAGTGATGCTCACTCCAGAAGAGCAAGTCCCTGGATGCAATTCCAGGTATCCAAGAAGAGGAATTTGTTAGGGGCTAGGGAGGTGTGGAGGACCTACTGGACCACCCTATCCTTTCACAAGTTGACCCCAGACAGTGGCATAGTCCTCTCAAGTTAAATGAGGGGAACACTGTCTCTGTTTATGTCAACAAGACCCTTGATGGAAAGAGTACAGAGACAACGGAAATCAAAAACTGGATGGGATTATAACAGTGAGTAATGCTGAAAATGTGAAAATTTTGCTAGAAGCATACTGGGTTTGACTGTCCTCAGCCTTCAGTGTCCGGGATTTACCTCTTCCTGAATTGTTGCTAGAAACACTGGCAAACTACCGGGGCCTTCTTTCTTTGTGAGTCAGTTCTTGTAGAAAAGTCTGTCATGGGAAGGCAACTACTGAGGCTTGGCTATCTTTCAAAACGTGGTCTTAATGGGGTAACATCTGCTGACTCTACATTTAGAACATTCTTTCCATCTATGCTGACTGTGGATTGTCTGCTACCTTCAAAGTCATCATCTTCTCCATCCATCTCAGAGAACTAGGTCTGCTCCTATGGTACCCTGGGGTGTTAGGAGTCCCTTGGGTTATCTATCCCTTCATCTCTTTACTATCCTAATACTCCTACCCAATGGCATTTGGTTGGAAAGGTCACACAGAAAAAGACGGTCTATGTCCCATGAGAGTGTAAGCAGGAGGGCAGGACTTTTTGTTCGGTTGGTTCGTGGCTCTATGCTTAGTGCCTGTAAGAGTGTCCAACACATCGTATGTCTAGCAGAAGGAAAAGAATGAAGGTCAAACCTCACCACTGAGAACTAGTAAAAGCTTTTTCTGCATTTCCAGAGTGTACTGCTAGCTGCATCGGGTGAAGGCCAAGGAGGTCCTTAATTCTACAAGTGTCTCAAGTTCAGTTGTGCATCTAAAATGGGGCAATGATGCTAACTACATGTGTGGGCTTTCTGTGAGCGCCAAGCACCTTGACTAATATCTGGAGGCACCATGTTGGGCATAGAGTGACAAACACATGGCATCTCTCTTCCCTTTTTTCTCTTCATGTTGGAGGATCCACAGTGATTCTCGCTTAACAAGGCAAAAACAAGGGAAGATCTCTGACCGTAGTTCAGAAAACTGAGAAAGATCTGGGGGGCTCACACCTGCATCTTAGGATGTTGGGCTTCCTTTCCTTGCTCCTTTCCCAGCCTCCTTCCTACAGAAAAAAACACAGGCTCCAAAGCTAGATTTTCTGCCAAAGGAAATAAGATAAGCCATCTAACCAAACATTAGCAGGAATCCTTTAGCCCAGGGAGGACTGGGCAGAGCAGCAGGAGTGACCAGACCCTTTCCGAGGCCAAGTCTTGCCTTCAGCTTGCAGGGCTTCAGCCTGGTCACTGCCTGCTGGGAGACTTCTCAGAGGTGAGTATCTGGCTGTTCTTTCCCCTTCCCCCAGCCCAGGGTCTCTTTGTCTAGCGCTGGCCTCATTCCAGAATCCTTTCCTACTCTGGCCACTTAACAAAGAACTTGAACTTGACTCGCCCATCAGATCGCCTGGGAACCGGATAAATAGGGACTCCTGGACTCCATCCCTAAGGCCAGGGAATCTGCATTCACACAGAATGATTCTGACACAGGAGGCCCAAGGACCACTTGTCCCCTTCCCATGCCCCAGGGAAAACTGGCTGCATGCCACAGCCTTGGAGCTTAACAAGGTGGAGAGGGAAGTGGATGGAAATTGTCCGGGAAGTTTTTGCAAAACTACACATAGACATGCGACCCTGAAATTCTTTTCTGGCTTTCCAGGCCCTGAAGAGTCCAGGACAAGTGGAAACATTCTCAGGTGACTCTGATGTGTTGGACATGCCTCTCACACTCTGTCTGCCCCAACCCATGGACACTTTCATGTGCACGAATCACTCCCTGTATGTGACCCATTCCTTCCCAGGCAACTGAATGCCTGCCTTTTCCAGTAGGGGCCCTGGAGTGTCTGTGTCTCACTCTGAATAAATACCATACAGCACACAGGTATCTGAAATTCTCCAGCCCAGCATGACCTTTCACCCACCACTGAAGGCAGTGATTCTTCTCTTACTTATGTAAGAGGCTGCCAGTCACACAGGTGACAGCTGACAGCAATCTATCAGCTGTTGTCTGCTTGGCTCCTGCTTTACACCAAATATTGTATTCGCTGCTGTACGTAATTATTGTCTGTAGTCCTTAGAACAATCCTAATTATATACATTATATATATTGATCTATAATTATGTGTTTTATATAATAATTATATATTTATTATATAAATAATTATAATTATTAAATTTGGTTTTATTAAATAAATATAATTATATGATATAATATAGATTTATTTTTTTTTAAGATTTTATTTTTTTGACAGGAGAGACACAGTGAGAGAAGGAACAGAAGCAGGGGGAGTGGGAGAAGGAGAGTAGGCTTCCGGCTGAGTAGGAAGCCCAATTCGGGGCTCGATCCCAGGATCCTGGGATCATGACCTGAGCAGAAGGCAGATGCTTAATGAGTGAGCCACCCAGGCACTCCTATAATATATATTTATTATATTTAATATTATATGTAGTTGATCCTTAACAGGTCTGAACTGCATGGGTCCACTTATAGGCAGGTTTGTTGTTTTTTTTTTATAAATACAGTACAGTACTGTAACTCTATTTCCTCTTCCTTATGGTTTTCTTCTCTACCTTACTTTATTGTAAGAATACAGTATAAAGGGGTGCCTGGGTGGCTCAGTGGGTTAAGCATCTGCCTTCAGCTCAGGTCATGATCCCAGAGTCCTGGGATAGAGCCCCATGTCGGGTTCCCTGCTCAGTGGGGAGCCTGCTTTTCCCTCTGCCTGCTCCTCCCCCTGCTTGTGCTCTCTCTCTCTGACAAATAAATAAAATCTTAAAAACAAGAGAATACAGTATATAATACACATAACATACAAAATTTGTGTTAATCGACTTTTGTTATCAGGAAGGTATCTGGTCCACAGTAGGCTATTCATAGTTCAGTTTTGGGAGAGTCAAAAGTTGTAAGTGGATTTTCAAATGTGTAGGGGGTTGGCATTCCTAATCCCTATGTTGTTAAAATCAATTGTAATTACATATTTTCAATAAGTATCTGAAGTGTCCCCAGTTTCTCAGACATGGGAATGGAGCCTCCTCAAACCTCATGGCCACTCAGCTAAGAAAGGCTGGTTGAGTTCAGGGTCAGGTCTGTTGCGCCAAGTTTACATCTTCCCTCTACTCCGGTGGGTGGATGCCTCCTACTTCTGTGGCTCGGTTCCCACCTCCTGGATATTTTCCTCTCATTTTCTCACCAGCCATCCACACAGGCACTGTCAATGTGGCCTCTAGGTTTCCAACCGAACAATCTGCCCAAATCATTCCCTCTCTCCTGGAGAAACCTCTGGCTATGGTCTCATAAAGCTTGAAGTATTGATCACCGTCTTTTATTTTCGTCTTACTGGAGAGAGGGCGCTCTTTGGGGCCATCATGACTCAGACAATGATACTCAAATTACAAAGTCTATAATTTCTACACTTTGGAAAATGATTTCATTTTTTTTCCTCGACAGGTTTGTGAGGTAGACAGAGAAGATGGTATTGGCTTCATTTTATAGATGAGGAAATCGAGGGCCGGAGGCAGTAATATGTGTGCAGGTTTTCACCTTTAACCAACATTAGAGCCTGGACTTGTGCTTGGTTTTCCCAATTCCAAGTTCAGTAATCTTTCCTCCCTGTTGAGATACCTGGTCATAGCCTGGAGCTTCCAATTCCCACTTATTTTAGAATAATGTTTTTCAGATCGTGGGTGGCGAAAAAATTTAGTGCGTTGAAAACAGGAAGTTTTTTTTATGTTCTCTTCGCAGATAAAATATAATAGGTATCAAAGTACACCATAGAGTGAGGCTAATTTTTTCTGAGGTTTTTTTGAGTTATCAATATAGAAATATACAAGAGTGATCACAATGTATATTACATCTTTCTGTAGGACACAGTCATGGGGTTAGAAGTTGCAGAGGAAAAGGGCGCCTGGGTGGCTCAGTTGGTTAAGTGTCCGACTCCTGATTTTGGCTCAGGTTACAAGCTCAGGGTCCTGAGATTGAGCCCTGTGTCCAGCTCTGCACTGGGTGTGGTGCCTGCTTAAGATTCTTTCTCTCCTTTTCCCTCTGCTCCTCCCTCATGCTCACCCAAGCTCTCTATCTCTCTCAGAAAAAAAGAAAAGGAAAAAAAAGAAGTTGCAGAGGAAAATATAGGACTGAATATTTATTCATGTCTCTCAGAAGCATCTCTGTTAAGGTCATCATAGAATACCTGTTCTCTTTGGGAGGCGCTCAGCCTTCACGGCAAAGCACCATCCTGGAAAAAACTGTCCTTTTGCTACTTTTCCATTTATCACTATTTTTGACCTTGAAATTTTATCCTCCTCCTAGAGAATATTCTAAACCTTCCCTCACTTCATTGAATCTTATTCAAGGACAGGAATCAGATCGATTTTCTCACTTGACGCTTCTGAAAGCGAGATGTTGCTCTTTCTCCCTTCTGTGTTTTCCAAGTAAGATAATCCTCTTAAAAGTTGCTCCTGTAGTATTAATTCTCATATATGACTGATATGCTCCATTACCACTTTTCAGAAGCACAAGAACATCATATGGGCAGTTGGTTAAGAGAAAATACAATAAAAGTCTATTTTTAAACACAAGTCAGCTTATTGGACTGTCCTGAATTGAAATCTATAGTGAAAATGCCAGAAACAACATGAAAGGCTGAGAGAATCAGCTGCTCCTTCTGGAAGAGACATGGAGCAGCAGCTACATCTCCCCCAGAGCTTACCTAGGTCTAGCAACAGCAGAAGGAGGAGGTGAACGCTGGGCATTAGCCTCTGGTGGCCCCAGGCGGGGTGCAGTCTCCTTGCTCTACCTGCCCAGTGGACTAGAGAGCATCTACTTCTGACCCAGTTGCGCCATCTGCACATGTGCAACACATCACGTGGGCCCCGTTGGTAAATGGGCCACATGCACTGTTGGGGTTACCAGCCAGCACATGTGACCTTCTGTGAGCTTGGGAGACCTCAAACACCTTTGCACTGGGAAGTGACCCATCTAAATTACCTTGGAAATGATCTGTTCCTCTCTTCTTTTGCTGGTAAGAAAATAATGATGATTTTTTCCATTAAAATTCACCAAGGACCCTCCAGAAAGAGTCTGGTCTCTTCTCTCAGTCTCTACTTGGGGTCTATTTCTGGAAGGCCACTTCCATTTCTATTTCTGCTGCCACTTCCCTTTCTTCAGGGTCCATGGGATGCTGTAGCCTTCTTCAGAATCACAGTTCCCTGGTTAGTGTAGCAAGACCAACTCTGTTTTATGGTGCTCCTAGACCTTTCCCCATCTCCTAAAAAAACGTAAGGATTACTCGTGTTTCAGCTATGATCAAGTTGTGCTGGGTAGCTTCTCATTATTTTTATTCTCATCTTCTTTAGAACAATTTCTTTTTATTCATCCTCTTATGTGTGTTTCCAATCTCTTGCTATCAGAGCTCAAGTTTTTATCTGTGCTTTCATACCAATTATTACCGTATTATTGACTTTTTCCCATTTTTTAAATTATTTTAACCACATCTTTAAATCTTCCCAACTGGCTTCAGGCCAATATCTTTTCTGTAAGAATGTGCATAGCTTTAATAATAATAATCATAAGTATTATTTGACTTATAACAGTGTCCTCGAAATTCCCAATTTACTTACATTGACCACAAAAGAAGTTCATTGGTCATTATAATCCTATGGTATGGAGAAAAGAAAACTTTTTGTTTATCATTGCCAGGATCCCCATTTGGATTGAGTTGTAAGGTAAACCTAGAACTCACATTTCCTGGTTGCTGAAGTCTACAGCCAGTCACTTGGCTGTATTTCCTTAACTAACTTACAGACTCATTGTGTGAACTAAAACTTTTCCATATTTGTCCATTTAAAAATTTTCATGTGTTTTTCATCTATGCCCTGGAGAACTGTATTGGGCCTGTGCCAATGGAGACCTTATTTAAGTGGCAAGCACGGAAAGTGTCCAATATCCTAAACAATAGGCTATACATCTGTACTACTGTGTATATATACGAAAACTTTGTGGCACAAATATTTCTAGGAGTGTATTTCCATTTGCATAGAATAGGCAACTATTAAAAAGCAAGAACTATAGAAACTGGCACACACTGGTGGGCCTACTGTCTCCTTGAGGCCTGGGTGGACCTCCTAAGTTAGGAGGACTCTAGGGTGATCAGATTCCTCAGCCCATTCTGAGAAAATGAAATTCTCCTCCCACTGCTTAGAGCCTTCAGAGCTGTGGCCTCCCTGATGCCGGGGACAAGATGACCTATCAAAGCAAAGATGTTTCCCAAATGTGGTTTTTCCAAAGGTTTCCCACAACCGAGAGCCTGGTGTATTAGAGACTAGGTCAGCGGAAAGGAACCATTTCCTCAAAACCTCTTCTATATTTGTTTAGAAGATGCTGCCAAGATTAACTGAGGTGTTAAGATGTTTGGAGAAAACTATCTAGAATCCCCAGTCTCCACTCAATTCCTGTCCGATTCTCCCTACTAAACATTTCAGTCATCTCAGAAAGGGTGCCTGAGAAGGCAACCAGCCTCTGATAATGGGCTGGCCTAACTTTCACACATTCTCCAGAACCTTTACTGTAGTCAAAACATCAATTTCCAATAACACAGCCTCAGGCTGGCAATTTAAAATAACCATGAATCTCACCATCTCTAAATGCCAAAGGACTTGGGACATCGGGTCAAGAGAGATGACTTCTGCAAAAGGTTTCACTCCCCAAGCTTCAAAGCTGTTTTAAAAACAGAGTGAGGGCCAGTATTGGTCCCGTTTTCCAAAAACTCACCGTTCAGGTTTTTCAACGCTGCTGGAGCCAAGCCCCTCACCAGACAGAAGCAAACCCAAAATCTGACTACTGAGAACTGAAATATATGTCTGTCACTGACAGCAGAGTATAACACTAATTATGCCTTTCGATCTACTTGCTACTAATGGAGAAGAGAATAGGACTTTGAGTGAAAACATCCAAATAAAGGGAGGGACTGTCTGCTTAAGTCAAGCCAGCCAATGTGGGAGACAGGCATGGGGAAGTGATCCCAAGGAGTTGCTTATTTACCATTCCTCTGTTGCAAAATCAGGGATGGGTGGGTGGTTTCACCAATTTCCAGTATCTTAGCCTTCATCTTACTTAAAATGCATTTCACTGATCTCTACTTCACTCCATAAGCCAAAACTATTTTGACGTCATCTATTCTAGGAACCACAGAGTAACCTCTAGGGAAAATAGATGATTATGACATAAGGATTGCAAAATGTGTCACCAAGATGGTAAGAAAGACTCGACTTAAAATAAATCGATAAATTGGATTTCATCAGAAAACCGTATCTGCTACTCAATAGATACCAATAGGAAAATGGAAAGGAAAACCACAGGTTTTCCATTTTATAACCACTAGAACACCTAAGCACAAAAAGACTAGCAAACTGAATGTTAACAAAGATTTAGAATTCATACACATTGCTTATATATGAAATGTAAAGTATATGAAATGAAAGTAAAATGATACCAACAACTCTTTGGGAAGCCATTTGACACTCTGTACAAAAAAATTCATATACTCACAATAGTGAAAAAACAGGAAGAAGCTGGGTTTATTAAAAGTGAATGGACAATATTATATATATAAGCAACAAATACTGCTTTAATCAGCAACAACAAGCATTGAACTACTGCACAACTTGCACGGATATTTAGAAAGTTATGCTCTGTCAAAGAATCCCGACACAAAACTGTGATTCTATTAATGTATATAAAGTCCTAAACCCAGCAGAACTTATCTACAATGTAGAAACTGGATCAGTAGTAGGTAGCCCAGGATGGGAGACAGGGGAGGAACTGACTGCAGTAGAGCACAAGGGAACTTTCTGGAGTGGTGAAATATCCTATATCTTGATGAGATATGGATACATGGGTGTATATAATTGCAAACACTCAAACTTAAAATCCATACTTTATATTGTATGTAAATTATGCCTTAAGTAAAAAACAAATACATTCTACTCCCTCTCCCCATCCCCTACCCCTTAAAAACATTTCACTCTGTGGGAGTCTCTGCGGCCTTGGACTTTTCTTATTGTTGTAAGCACTGAGGTTTTTCAAATTCTTCATGGGACAGTCTGAAAACAGAACAGCATCTTTCTAACTGGGTCTTCCCTAGAAAATTTAGAACAGAAACTGTGCCCACAAATCAGAGCTAGGACAGACCCACAAGCTTTGGAAGCCTGGTCACACAGAACATCCTTCGAAATAATACAAAGAGAAATCAGAGTTACCTGTTTCTTTTGTGTCCTGAGCTTATTTCTTTCTAAAACTGAGTCCAGTTTCCTGCCTTCAGATCCAACTCCTGCTCCTTCCTGATGTTCCCTGCTGCGAGTCCCTGTCCATTGCCCCTTCCTCTCCTGGGAGTCTGGAGTCCTTCAGAACTGAGCTGTCAAGAGCAATGGCTTTATACACCAGAGCCCACCCCCTTCTGAGGGCTTGCGACACAGGAACCCACCTCTTCCGCAGCCACCCTCTTTTTGGAATCTCATTAGAAGAAAAAAACCCAAACAAACAGAGAAACAGATCTTTGTGAAACACAGACAGAGAGGTAAACATATCAAAAACACTTTTTCCTGAATATTAGAACTAAAATAATCTAGTTTTTCTCCAATTTTCTATTAAGTGACTTAGGATCTCAGGAAACCAGGAGATAGAACTATCACCTACCATCCACTCACAAGGCTTTCTGTATCCCCTCTCCATCCGGCCTCCAAGAAAAAAAAAAAAAAATGACAAAAGCAAACACTAGGGAAGTTTGCGGAAATGAAGCTCTCCACACAACTTCAAAAAGCATGAATTAGGTATGAACTGAAGACTCAACATGCGGACCGGAAGAGTTCTGCTTCTGGTCAAGACCACGGCAAGAGCAGATGCAAGTGATCTTTTAAATACATGCTTCGGGTTCCATTTTGTCACCGATGGCATCGCTCTTTTTGGCTCGTGGGGAACATTTGCTGATGAAGTCATCATCCCCTTCCAGGCTTCATCCTTCATCACCTCATCCTTTTCCAAAAATTATCTTTCTTTTTTTTTAAGATTATTTATTTAAGAGAGAGGGGTGGGAGGGGTAGAGGGAGAGAAAGAGAATCCGGAAGAAGATCATCCCCTCTAAGCATGATGTGGTGCTCGATCTCATGTCCCTGGGGTCATGACCTGAGCCAAAATCAAGAGCTGGATGCTTAACCATCTGAGCCACCAAGGCACCCCCCAAAATGATCTTTTCATACTTGTTACCACCATTCATCATGTCTCTAGCCTATTCAAGTAACTTACGATTTATTCCTTTATTCTAAATGATTTGCTAATAGTTGTTAATAACTGAATGGACTATTGAAAACCCTGACATCTTACTGCAGACCTTCCCGGCGTTAGGCTTTATCCCCCACTCTCTTTCCAGGTTTGGGTTTGTGGTGGCCATGGTTCAGTGGAAAAAACACGACTTTGGAGTCTGAAGCTCCAATTCCTCCTCACCTCACTCCTGTTTGTGGCAAGTACTCAACCTCAACCTCCTCAAGTCTGTTCTTAAAATGTGGATAACCAGATGCCTGGGTGACTCAGTTGGTTAAGCATTTGCCTTAGGCTCATGATCCCAGGGTCCTGGGATGAGCCCCACATCAGACTCCCGGCTCAGTGGGGAGCCTGCTTCTCCCTTTCCCTTGGTCTGCCACTCCGCCCACTTGTGCGCTCTCTTTCTGTCTCAAATATTAAAAAAAGAAACAAATGTGGACAACCACACCCACCTCACGAGGTTGTTTAGGAACTGCTCAGTCTAGTTCTAGGCACATAGCAATTGCTCAATAAAGCTTCCTTCCCATCTGCTTCCTCCTTCATGTAAACACGTAGCAAATTTCAACCAGAATGAACACAGCTAGGCACTCATAGATCAGGCAGTGTAATTTCAGAAAACAGACACAGTAAATAGCTTCACCTAAATTCATTTAAATATTTATACTTGCATTACCCAACTTTTAGAAACCATTGATAATCTCTGACCAATACTGACTGAGGAAACCTAGTATTTTTGTTCATTTCAGCTACTTCCAAGGCAGTGTGAAGAAAAACATATTCAGAAGTTAGTTATGTTTGGATCTATTTAAAATATGTACCTTGGGGTGCCTGGGTGGCTCAGTGGGTTAAATAAAGCCTCTGCCTTCAGCTCAGGTCCTGATCCCAGGATCCTGGGATGGAGCCCCGGCATCGGCATCGGGATCTCTGCACAGCAGGGAGCCTGCTTCCTCCTCTTTCTCTGCCTGCCTCTGCCTACTTGTGATCTCTGTCAAATAAAAGAATAAATAAAATCTTAAAAGAAAATGTACCTTAATGAAAACACACCTTTGCCTTAGGAGATACAAATGTGTTCCAGTCTTGATAGCAGCAAAGACAGTTCTGTATGAATATTTGTAGAGAACATTTTCTTCACCCTTTTCAAACTTTAAGCAATCCAAATCCTTACATCTATTGCACATTTATAGCGGCAATCCTGACTTGACAAATAATTAGGTATCCTTCCCAGAAATATTATTGTAAGATATGTTTGTGTTTTCCTTTAATCTCAATTAACGTAGTCTCTAAATAGAGTCCCATGTCCCTTCATTTCCAAGTCCCATTTTTCTCACTAGGGCCTTTTTCTCCGTTCTTGGGTTGGGATCTAGAATTCTGCGCTCAAGTTTCCTTTCAGTTAGAAGCTTGTGCACGTGGGTATAACGATGAGGGATGCTGGCCCTTTACCGGGGTCGTGGTCTCATTTAATCGGCTTGGCAAATGGCTGAAGTTGAGATTCTCGCAGACCTAGTTGGGGAGCCTCAGCACCGGGCAGGCAGGAGAGCACAGGGGCCGCAGCGCGACGTCGCCCAGGGCGCGCGATGGAATCCAGGCCGGTCCCAACCTGTCCACTGCCGCGCAGGTACTCGTCCCGCCCGCGCCGCGGAAACTGGAAAACAGAGGAGTGCTGCGGCCCAGGGGTGAAGGTGTTTCTGCCAGAAATTCGCCTCCCGCAGCTAGTCTTACCTAGAGAAGTGGGTGTCTGGTCGCCAGATCGCTCACATCCCCAGAGAACAAGCCCCCGGACAGGACCCCTCGGCCCGCCCACCCGGTGAAACTTGGCGCTGACTGCAGGGGCGGGGGCGAGAGCCGGCCACACACCGAGTTCCGAGGCCCCGCCCCGACGTTTTGCATATACTAACTAGAGGCCTCCGGAACCCTTTAAACTCAGAGGAGGAAATCTGAGGTCTAAGGTCAAGAGCTTACCTGGTACCCCAGGTACTGGATCCCGAAAGGAGTAACTTACAGTAATAGCCTGACATATCACTGTAACAAAGCAGCATGAACTGAATGTAGTGTGCATCTATTTATAAATATGTCCTTCCTTATAAATCCATTTACTTTTCCCCAAAACTTGTAAGAGGTACAGTTAAGATGCCCATCCTGCACTGAAGTGAGGCAGAAAGCAGTGGGGCTAGTGAATGGAGAAGTCTGGATTTTTGTTGGGGCATCCTGGCTCCTGGTTAATGTTTATAGTCACTGTGTTTTTATTTTATTATTTTATTTTATTTTGTTTTGTTTTATTTTACTTTATTATTTTATTTTTAAGGTTGTGAGGTGGCGTAGTTTTCTTGTGCTTTGAGAATTTTCCAACCCAAATAGTTCAACTATTAAAAAGTTTTTGTTAGGCAGAGGTGGTTTAAAAAAAAAAGCATTATGAAGTTCTCATTGATTAAAATGGGGAAAAAAACAAAAACAAAAACCTTTTTCACTATCTGTTGGTAAATGGAAAACCCTCCCCAAAGATAAATACTGTTTGGTCTCTAGGACTCTGACTGGAAGTGAAATTGATTCCAAATCTCCCATGTGTTTTTGGGTCACTGTCCTGTTTTTGGCTTGGATTTTCTATTTTCACCTTCCTATGATTTGCAGAAAATTGATTTATAAAATTACCAGGCTACTCACTGGGAGTGGGAGTACCCTGCTCATTGTGCAATAGAGTGCCCTTGTATGTTGACTGACAGGCCTTCCCAGAGGACACCGGAATTTTCTTAAAGGTCCAGGGTGTCACAATTTCCTCCATAACCTTCTGTGAAGAGAGGGCCTCATTTTGGACCTTGAGTTTCCTTCTGTATTTCTCTGATAGCCCTTGGCCATAGTCTAAATCAGAGAGAGATGATGAGGAATTCATTCACTTGAAGGAACGTAAACGTAGTTGCTGATTAGGTAACAAGAGATCTGGATTTCATTATGTATTATGCACTGGTGGGAGGGGTATAGATAAGGTCAGAGATGATAAGAGACTGGTCATGTTGATCATTGTTGACTTGGGTGATGGTTCCTAAGAAGGTGTTGTACTATATTCTCCACTTCTGTTTATATTTGGCATGTTTCATAATAAAAAAAAGTTTACAAACTCATTTATTCATTAAGAAGCTATTTATGGGGACGCCTGGGTGGCTCAGTTGGTTAAGCAGCTGCCTTCGGCTCGGGTCATGATCCCAGCGTCCTGGGATCGAGTCTCACATCGGGCTTCTTGCTCGGCAGGGAGCCTGCTTCTCCCTCTGCCTCCTGCCTGCGACTCTGTCTGCCTGTGTGTGCTCTCTCTCTCCCTCTCTCTCTGACAAATAAATAAATTAAAAAAAAAAAAGAAGCTATTTATGGGGTGCCTGGGTGGCTCAGTGGGTTAAGCCTCTGCCTTCGGCTCAGGTCATGATCTCAGGGTCCTGGGATCGAGCCCTGCATCAGGATCTCTGCTCAGGAGGGAGCGTGCTCCCCCTCCTGCCCCCTCCTTTCCCTCTGCCTACTTGTGATCTCTGTCAAATAAATAAATAAAATCTAAAAAAAAAAAAGAAGAAGCTATTTATGGGGCACCTGGGTGACTCAGTCAATTAAGTGACTGCCTTTGGCTGAGGTCAAGATCTTGGGATCATAGGATCAAGCCCCAAGCTGGGCTCTCTGCTCAGCAGAGAGTCCATTTGTCCCTTTCCTTCTGCCCCGCCCCACCCACCCCCAATCACGCCCTCTCTCTCTCTCTCCTCTCAAATAAATAAATAAATAAAATCTTAAAAAAAAAAGGCAGCAATTTATTGGGTATACATTATGTGCCAGATGCTGTTCGAGGTGCTGGAGATACTTTCAGTGAACAAAAGAGTGAGAAATCTTTGCTTTGCAGAGTGTACATTTGTGCATGGGATGAGACAGAGGGGATACCATGGGGTCAACATGATAAATTTCTGAATTTTATGGTATGTTAGAAAGTGTTAGGTGCTATGGAAAAGAAAAAAAAAAAAGAAGACAGAGTAGAGATCAGATGAGGATGTAGAAAATGGAGGAGAGGACTAGCGTCACGCACTGGGGTGTTCCTGATGGGCAAACACAGAGGATGAGAGGGAGTCACTAGGAAGAGGATGAAAGTTTATTAGGGAGGACGGGTGCTCATTTGTGCCAAATGTAATGGGAGACAGGGAAAAAAGCTCCGTGGAAAATGTCAACCACTCACTTGGTCATCTTACCTAGCAAATGAATTGAGTGTCTCTTATGGTGGCACTCAGCTGTACATTCAGTTGTATACAGTGATGTACACAAAAATCTATTTGAATCATTGACAAGGAGTGGAGAAAGGGTGACCAAAAGAGCCTGGCATAGGATGCTGTTTTGTAATTGACTCTCCCTTTCCCTCTCAGACATCAACTTCAAAGGCTTGTTCTTCTTTAGATCCCTGGTGCTTGGCTTCATACCTAACACAGCACTTACATATTTGCTGAGTGAATGAATGAGTGAGTGAAATGTACAGAGCAATGGAGTGAAACGCGATCTGCCATGTGGGGTTGTCCAGCACTTACAACCAGAATTCAGCTGCAGATGCAGATATCAGGAAGATATGTGTAAGAGAGCCAGGAATTTCCCTCAATGACACAATGACCGAAAGCTGGGGTTCTACCTGCCCCACCCCTGACTTCTATCTTTACTGTAAAACCCATTATAGCACAGAATAGGACCAATCACCCATGAACTGAAGCCTACCCCACGTCTTTAAATATCACCATTTGTCTCCTGCTCCATTGGCCTCAGTCATGGGCGGGTACACATCTTATACAACCGAGAGACACATTAGAATAATGTGAGTAATTTTTTTTATTAAGAATTACCTTTTTTTTTTTTTTTACAGAGACATAGAAATGGAAAGAAGTTAGCAAATGTACAATAGAAATGCTCATCATAAGTAATTTTTTGAAGAAAATGAAATATGAACTATCATGATTTTATTTTATCAAGCTTATAATATGAAAAGATGTTTGACCTGGGTGCCCGTGTTCCCACTCCCTAAGGCTGACGATATACAGTGCTCCTTTTCCTTCCAGATGCAGACAAGATTTCAAAGATGACAGAGAATAGTTACCTGATGGATGTCACCTTCTGGAAAATACAGGGAGAAGAAATTGGTGTCACCATGCTAGCACACTGAAGGGGAAGAATCGGCCCTAAAACTCAGAGCACAAGGACAGAATGAGCCGCTCTAAGACATCAAAGTAATAGGACAGCAGCAAGCAGGCAGGAGGGATGGAGGAAGGTCTTACCAAACGCTGTGAGCAAAGCCCCAGACATCTCTCGCGCTAGAGGCAGAGCTGACCGGCCGCCTAGCTGCAGCACTGCTTCTTGCAACAGCACTTCTGCTGGCAACAGCCCTTCCCACAGCCGCAGCCACACGAGCCGCAGCCACAGGAGCGGCGGCAGCAGCAGACCACGGGGGTACTGCAGCAGCCCCCGCAGCAGCCGCAGCAGCAGGGGCAGCAGGCGGAGCAGCAGCCCACGCGGTAGCACCTGCAGGTGGTGCAGCCGCCGCCGCAGCCGCCGCCGCAGCCGCCGCCGCAGCCGCCGCCGCAGCCGCCGCCGCAGCCGCCGCAGCTTCCACAGCCGCAGCACCCCATGGTGTCAGGAGAGTAAGGACTCAGGACAGGTGAGGACGGAGACTCAGGAGGTGAGGGAGGTCTGCTGCCCTGTGCTTCACAGCACCCTTATATACCTGCTTCTGGGCCCAACCCCGGGCATGTGGCCACTTCCTTGTTGTGGTTTGCACCAGCGTCCTTGGCCGAATTTCACAAGTCCCTGAATGTATTTCCTCATTGAGCACCTCTGACTTCATAGAATTGCTTTAGCATTTGCCTCTTCCTCCAGTTGTGCTTTTAATAAACAACGCGTTTCTGAAATGTTTAATCTAGTTTACATCGAGCAGTCTTCAAGCGCAAGGACGACGGCACAGGAGTCTCCCGGGATGAAAGCTCATGCATTCTGTGAGCATCGGGGTCCCTTCGCCGAGTGATCGTCTTTCCCTGGGTTACAGACGAACCTTTCTCTGCTCGCAGGTAGTCTTTGCTGAATGCCAGAGAAGGTGGGATCCCCCTTAGGGAAGCAACGCTCCCCCCATTTGCTTTTTTCACGTGTCATAAAGTTCCCAGGCTACAACATCCAGAAGTTTTCTCATTGATTTTCGGATTCACTTGGTCTTTGACTCAGGTCAAAAGATGGGAAAGTCACTTGGATTGTTCTGGGGCTGGAGGGCTTGTGATGCTAGAATTTAAAATGAGCTTCCCACACCAGCTCACGTCTCCCTGCGTTCTGCGCTTATGGGGTAGTGGGTGGAGCCAAGTTGGCTCCAAGGCCCAGAGAAAGCCATGGTCCCTCCGTGCCTCAGTTTCCTTCGTTTAGGTTAAGTCATGTCTATTTTTTTTAAGTAGACTATATGTGTGTGTGTGTGTGCGTGTGTGTATGTGTTTATACACACACACACACACACACATACACGGAATCTTTTTTGGAATTTAAATCAATTAATTAATGTATAATGTATTATTAGTTTCAGAGTAAAGTAGACTATATTTTTTAGACCAGTTTTAGGCTCACAGCAAAACTGATCTGAAGGTTCTGAGATTTCCCATATACTCCCTGTCCCCACACGCAGCCTCCCCCACCGCCCATCAGCATCCTGCCCAAGTGGGACAGTTGTCACAATGGAGGAACCTAACTCGACGTGTCGTTATCTCCCGAAGTCACTGTTTTCTCTCCGGCTTGCTTTTGGTGTTATAAATTCCCTGAGTTTTGGCAAATGTATAATGACAGGTAGCCACCATTATAGTATCACACAGAGCTGTGTACTGCCTATTTGTCCCTGTTTCTCTACAAATCTCTGTCTCCAGTTTTAACTTTTCCAGAATGTCTTCTCATTGAAATAATTCACGTTTAATTTGAAAAACGTGCAGTGGACGCTTGAACAACTCAGGTTGGAACTCCATGGTTTCACTTGTAAGTGCATTTATTTTTTTGATAAATACAGTACAGTTGTTTAAATGTATTTTCTCTGCCTTGTGATTTTCTTTTTCCTTTTTTTAAGGTTTTTATTTATTTGACACAGAGAGAGAGAGAGCACAAGTAGACAGAGCAGCAGGCAGAGAGAGAGGGGGAAGCAGGCTTCCTTCCAAGCTTGATCCCAAGACCCTGGGATTGTGACCCCAGCCGAAGGCAGAGGCTAACCGACCGAGCCACCCAGGCATGCCACTGCCTTGTGATTTTTTAACAGCATTTTCTTTTCTCTAGCTTATTTAAAGCAAGAATATAGTATATAATATATATAACATATAAAACAGGTGAGTCGATGTTTTATGTTATCAGTAAGGCTTCTAGTCAACAGTAGGCTATTCGTAGTTACATTTTCGGGAAGTCAAAGGTTATAGTTTAAACTGTGGGGGGGGCGGTTTGGTGCCCCAATCCTGCATTGTTCAAGGGTCAACTGTATACGGTTTATGCCCTGCCTAGATTTGTGTCACCAGGCCTAAAATAATCACAGTAAAATCTTGACTGTTACGTTTTGAGGTTCACAATAAATGTAGGTAGCAACCTTACTTTGTCACTATAGCTTCCATTTCTAGCTTTCGTAGAAGAAAGAGACTAATCACATGTACCTTATCATGCTTAGTGTCCATGTAGTCCTAGGAGGTAAATGCCATTAGCACTGCTTCAGAGGGGTCAAGGTACATGCTGAGTGTCACATCTGGGGTCTGAGCCAGGGATTCTGACTCAACTCTGCTTCACCTTGGCTGAGCATAACAAAGGGACAACTATGTCCCTTCAATTGTAAGATCTGCTCTTTTCTCAGAACCTACTGCTGACATGTCCAGGCTCTGTTTTTCCTTTTGGCTATAACTTTGAGATTCAACATCACTCACAGGGATTACAACTAGTTCCTGTCATATTTAACGTATGTTGGGTAGAGTAGTGGTCCTCCGAGGCTACACTTTTCTGCAGAAATGCCTGCAATGAATCACCCATCCCTTCTGAAGGAGCTCCCAGGTCTCATGATCACTTGAGACCCTCTGCAAATGTCACTGTAGGCTGCAAAGCCTAAAGAAATGGCACATGACCTTGGCCTTCACAACTAAGTTTAATTTCTTGGATTTTTTTTATATTCAGAAAGATACTATGACTGGTTATTTTAAAAAATTGTATTTCAAGAAGGATACCTCACCACCCCCATTTTCCTCACCTGTGGCCTCTTGAGAGCTTTCTGGTCTTATTCAAAGCTCAGCTGAAACATGTTGTGTCTGTGTCATCATTGCCCACAAAGCATTACACACTCCTTTCTTGCCACTTTTTCTACTCCTTTTCTCTGTCGTCATGTTGCCAGATTATATACTTTGTGTTCCTGACCGGACTGAGCTCCTTGAAGTCTGGGGTCATATTTTATTTATATTTTCATTCCCGTATCAGGAACACAGAAGTGAATTGAGAAAGGGATAGATTGGTGGGAGGTGAGTCCAAAATGCATCCGCTGAAATCCTATACACCATTGTGATGGTATTAGGAGGTGGGGCCTTTGGGAGGGGATCAGGTCATGAGGGTGGAGCCCTCATGAATGGTATTAGCGCCCTTATTCAGCGACCCCAGAGAGCTCTCACCTCCTCTTTCCACGATGTAGAGATACATCGAGAAGTCAGCAACCATGAAGAGGGCTCTCACCAAAACCCACCATGTGGGCACTCTGATCTTGGATTTCCAGCCTCCAGAACTGTGAGTGTTTATAAGGCACCGAATGTTTGGTATTGTGTTCAAGCAGCCCAAACTAAGACAGATGTGATCAGGCAAAAGAATTTGGGCCAAAAATCTTATCACACTGAAGGTTTCCAAAATGACACTGAGGAGGATACAGTGGCAGATCTTGGAAAAGATGGGGTCTTCTTACCCAGCATGTTAGCAACAGGAACAGAAGGGGAAGGAGGCATGGGATATAAGCCCCGGGCCAAAGTTCCAAGATGGCAGATTTGTACACGACATTCTCCCAGCTCTGTTTTTATGGCCTCTTTCCTATTTCTTGGATCATTACCTTTCTATTCCCTGCAACCAAGGTCTCTTGGAAACCATTTTGAGCTCCCTGGGGTACAGCATAGTATCCAAAGTTTTTGTCCCCAGGCCCCTTTTCCTGGCTTCCTGTCTCTTCAGCCATGTTTGTGCAACCAGGAGTCAGAAGGCAAGCCTGCTGCTTCAACAAAGGCAGCCACCCCTTTCCCACACCAAGCATAGCCTGCATTTCTCTGTATTCCTTTTTTCCCCTCCTGTGGGGGTGAAAGGTAGAATGCTGGGTTGTGCTGACGGGCAAAACAGCAGAGACTCATGTGGCTTTTTGTTTTGTTTTGATTTTGTGCTGTGCTCTACTTCATTTTTTAAAAGGTGCTAGGATTTCATTTTGTTGGCATCACTAGCATTTCCTGTGATTTTTCTTACTACTGACTGCCTGCCTCCCTGTGATATTTGACACAAAAGAAAGTGATGAGAGCACAAATCAAGTGACTCCATCCAACAAACATTTTTTGAGCTCTGGCCTCTTGTCAGTATTGTGGCAGGGATCAGTCAGCGTGGGTGAGCCCCTCCCTGGCCTCACTCACCAGCCACCCCACATATTTCACCCCTTCTGAATCATATGTCCTAGGGGTTCTCTGCAAAAATTTAAAAAGAGAGAAAATTTTAAAAAGAGAGAAGAATTTCATACAAAATCCTTTTGCGGACTTCAAGGGCTAGTTCTGAACTTGCCTCCTTTGCCCAAGTGCTAGGATATGTGATATTTCCCTTACATTTTGGTAGTGCTCTGGATCTCAATGGGGGGCTATTTTGCCCATGTCTGGAGACATTTGGGTTGTCATCACTGGGAGAGAGTTTGCCATAATTAGTCAGAGGCCAGGAATGCTGCTCAGTATCCTAGAATACATAGGACACTCCCCATGACAAGGAGCTGTCTGGCTCAAAATGTCAGTGCCGCCAAGGTTAAGAACCCTTACCACTGCTTTATCTTCCCAAAGTATTTTCCAAAGAATTTTCTCAGTTATTATTTCAAAGCAATATAGTCACCTGAGACTCACCTAAAAAAAAAAATACTTCTCAATAATAAAGAAGCATTCAGCCCCTGGCATAGATGACGTTCTGTGCTGGGAGGTTCCGTGATGGACCATTTTGTGCCATTATTTGGCGTGTGTTTTAGAACAGGATCTAAGGCTGAGTGTATGGCCACCCCTAGGAGACCACAGGAAACAGGCAAAATGGGTCATGTCAGTAGCTTTCAAATATACCCTGAATATGAATTTTAAAATAGATGCACATAGTTAAAGTATTTCTCTTCATCTGCCTGCCATCGCGGACATACCATTTTTCAGGTAGTTTCCTCTTAGACTGCAGTTGATATCCCAAGCACTCAGATTCATGTTTTGTTGTAATTAGGAAGTGTCTTCGTATTTTAAATGCAATGGGAATCATAAAAGAGGAGCCGTTGCAAATATTTACTTGTGCTTTCTAAGCAGCCTCCCAAGGTGAAAGGTACTACACAGCAGTACACGGTGGCTGGCTGGACGGCTCTGTAGCGGGGAGTGAGACTTTCATTCTTTGTAAAACATCTCTGATGAGGGTAGCAAGGCTGATTCTGCAGTTGGCAGGGACATTCAGCCTGACGCTCCTTTTATTTCCTCAGTCTTTGGTAAGAAGACTTCTGGGCTGAGCACGGAAAAAGCCCCCTTCCCGATGTTCATCGTTGCTCCGCATCCGCCCATCGGTTCAGCCCCAGGATGTCGTGCTGCCTGGGCTTTCTTAGCATGTCCGTGGCTGTTGACAGCATCCCCTTTTCCATGGCTCCCAGGAGCCCTTACTGGAATTTTTAGGGCATTTATTTGACTTAGAAAAATAAACAAATAACCTAATAAATCCATCCAACTTCACAAAAAGGGAAGTAATGAATAGATTATGAGATTTTTCCCATGATGACTGAACTAAATAGCACAGGGAAGTGGTCACGTGTCTTCCCTCTCCTACCCTCCAGATTGGGTATATAAGGGGCTCCCCCAGCAGAAGGCGGCA
>PISX010008681.1:0-80260 GCA_004024625.1 Mellivora capensis | reverse complement strand
TTTGAGAAGTTCTTTATAGATCCTGGATATCAACCTTTAGTCTGTACTGTCATTTGCAAATACCTTCTCCCATTCCGTGGGTTGCCTCTTTGTTTTGTTGACTGTCTCCTTTGCTGTGCGGAAGCTTTTGATCTTGATGAAGTCCCAAAAGTTCATTTTTGCTTTTGTTTCCTTTGCCTTTGGAGACATATCTTGAAAGAAGTTGCTGTGGCTGATATCAAAGAGGTTACTGCCTATGGGCAGAATCTCCTTTAGGATTCTGATGGATTCCTGTCTCACATTGAGGTCCTTTATCCATTTCGAGTTTATCTTTGTGTATGGTGTAAGAGAATGGTTGAGTTTCATTCTTCTACATATAGCTGTCCAATTTTCCCAGCACCATTTATTGAAGAGACTGTCTTTTTTCCACTGTATATTTTTTCCTGCTTTGTCGAAGATTATTTGACCATAGAGTTGAGTGTCGATATGTAGGCTCTCTACTCTGTTCCACTGGTCTATGTGTCTGTTTTTATGCCAGTACCATGCTGTCTTGGTGATCACAGCTTTGTAGTAAAGCTTGAAATCAGGTAACGCAATGCCGCCAGTTTTATTTTTGGTTTTCAACATTTCCTTAGCAATTCGGGGTCTCTTCTGATTCCATACAAATTTTAGGATTATTTCCTCCAGCTCTTTGAAAAATACCTTTGGAATTTTAATCAGAATGCCATTAAAAGTATAGATTTCTCTAGGCAGTATAGACATTTTAACAATGTTTATTCTTCCGATCCAAGAGCATGGAATGGTCTTCTATCTTTCTGTGTCTTCTTCAATTTCTTTCATGAGTGTTCTGTAGATTCTTGAGTACAGATCCTTTACCTCTTTCATTAGGTTTATTCCCAGATATCTTATGGTTCTTGGTGCTATAGTAAATGGAATGGTTTCTCTAATTTCCCTTTCTGTATTTTCATTGTTAGTGTATAAGAAAGCCACTGATTTCTGTAGTTTGACTTTGTATCCTGCCATGTTACTGAATTGCTGTATGAGTTCTAACAGTTTGGGGGTGGAGTCTTTTGGGATTTCCATATAAAGTATCATGTCATCTGTGAAGAGAGAGAGTCTGACTTTTTCATTGCCAATTTGGATACCTTTTATTTCTCTTTGTTTTCTGATTGCTGTAGCTAGGACTTCTAATACTATATTGAACAAGAGTGGTGAGAGTGGGCATCCTTGTCGTGCTCCTCATCTCAACAGGAAGGCTGTGAGCTTTTTCCCATTGAGGATGATATTTGCTGTGGGTCTTTCATAGATAGATTTCATGAAGTTGAGGAATGTTCCCTCTATCCCTATACTTTGAAGCATTTTAATCAGGAACAGATGCTGGATTTTGTCAAATGCTTTTTCTGCATCAATTGAGAGGACCATGTAGTTCTTCTCTCTTCTCTTATTAATTTGTTCTATCACATTGATTGATTTGCGAATGTTGAACCATCCTTGTAACCAATGGATGAATCCCACCGGGTCATGGTGAATAATCTTTTTAATGTGCTGTTAGATCCTGTTTGCTAGGATCTTGTTGAGAATCTTCACATCCATATTCATCAGTGATATTGGTCTGAAATTTTCCTTTTTGGTGGGGTCTTTGCCTGGTTTGGGGATTGGAGTAATGCTGGCTTCATAAAAAGAGTCTGGAAGATTCCTTCTTTTTCAATTTTTTGAAACAGCTTCAGGAGAATAGGTGTTATTTCTTCTTTGAAAGTTTGGTAGAATTCCCCAGGGAATCCGTCAGGTCCTGGGCTCTTGTTTTTTGGGAGGTTTTTGATCACTGCTTCAATCTCGTTACCAGATATCGGTCTAATCAGGTTATCAATTTCTTCCTGTTTCAATTTTGGGAGTTTATAGTTTTCCAGGACGCATCCATTTCATCTAGGTTGCTTAACTTATTGGCATATAACTGTTGATAATAACTTCTGATGATTGTTTCTACTTCCTTGGTGTTAGTTGTGATCTCTCCCTTTTCATTCATAATTTTATTAATTTGAGCTTTCTCTCTTTTCTTTTGGATTAGTGTGGCCAATGATTTATCGATCTTATTGATTCTTTCAAAGAACCAGCTTCTAGTTTCATTGATATGTTCTACTGTATCTTTAGTTTCTACCTCATTGATCTCTGCTCTAATCCTGATTATTCCCTTCTTATGTGTGGAGTTGGTTTAATTTGTTGTCGATTCTCCAGTTCTTTAAGATGTAGAGACAGATGGTGTATTCTGGATTTTTCAATTTTTTTGAGGGAGGCTTGGATGGCTATGTATTTCCCCCTTAGGACCGCCTCTGCTGTATCCCATAGGTTTTGGACTGAAGTGTCTTCATTCTCATTGGTTTCCATGAATTGTTTAAGTTCTTCTTTTGATCTACTGGTTGATCCAAGCATTCTTAAGCAAGGTGGTCTTTAGATTCCAGGCGTTTGAGTTCCTTCCAAACTTTTCCTTGTGATTGAGCTCCAGTTTCAAAGCATTGTGATCTGAGAATATGCAGGGAATAATCTCAGTCTTTTGGTATTGGTTGAGTCCTGATTTGTGACCCAGTATGTGGTCTATTCTGGAAAAGGTTCCATGTGCACTTGAGAAGAATGAGTATTCTGTTGTATTAGGGTGGAATGTTCTGTATATATCTATGAGGTCCATTTGGTCCAATGTGTCATTCAGTGCTCTTGTTTTTTTTTTTTTGATTTTCTGCTTGAATGATATGTCTATTACTGAGAGAGGCATGTTAAGATCTCCTACTATTAATGTATTCATATAATATGACTCTTTATCTTGATTAATAGTTTTATTATGTAATTGGCTGCTCCCATATTAGGGGAATAGATATTTACAATTGTTAGATCATCTTGCTGGATAGTCCCTTTAAGAATGATGTAGTATCCTTCTGTATCTCTGACTACAGTCTTTTGTTTAAAATCTAATTTATCTGATCTGAGAATTGCTACCCTGGCTTTCTTTTGAGGCCCATTGGCATGAAAGATGCTTCTCCATCCCTTCACTTTCAGTCTGGGTGTATCCTTAGGTACAAAATGGGTCTCTTGTAGACAACATATGGATGGGTCCTGTCGTTTTATCCAATCTGCAACCCTGTGTCATTTTATGGGTGCATTTAGGCCATTCACATTGAGAGTGATTATTGATAGATATGTTTTTATTGACATCATGTTACCTTTGAAGACTTTCTTTCTGTAGATTTTCTCTATATTTTTGTTCAATGATATTCTTAGGATGTTTCCTCTTTTATAAAACCCCCCCTTAATATTTCCTGCAGTGTCGGGTTGGTGGTCACATACTCTTTTAAGCCTTGCCAGTCTTGGAAACTCTTTATCTCTCCATCCATTTTGAATGTCAGTCTTGCTGGATAAAGTATTCTTGGCTGCATGTTCTTCTCATTTAGTGCCCTGAATATATCTTGCCAGCCCTTTCTGGCTTGCCAGGTTTCTGTAGACAGGTCTGACGTTATTCTGATGGGCTTTCCTCTGTGTGTAAGGAGCTTCTTTGTCCTAGCTGCCTTCAAGAGAGCCTGTCGACAATTATAATTCCTCATTCTATCAGGTGTCTTGAGGACTTTCGAGAATCTTTAATCTTGGGGGGAGACCGTTCTGCCTCTAGTACATGAACGCTGGTTCCATTCACGAGATTGGGAAAATTTTCATGGAGAACTTGTTCCACTATATCTTCTAGACTTCTTTCTTTCTCGTCCCCTTCAGGGATTCCAATAATTCTGAGGTTGGAACGTTTCATGGCATCACTTATTTCCCTGATTCTGTTTTCATGGCTTCTAAGCTGTTTGTTCCAGGCTTCCTCCTGATCCTTTCTCTCTATCCGTTTGTCCTCCAGATCACTAATTCTATTTTCTGTCTCAGTTACCCTAGCTTTTAGAGAATTTAGATTAGATTGGAACTCATTGAGAACATAGTGAACATCATCCCTGGTGACTTGCAGTTCTGTCCTAATCAATTCCGTTTTGTCACCCATGGCTTTCTCTAACCTAGCTATTGCCTGGATAATTGTTAGCCTGAATTCCCTTTCCAACATATTGTCTATGTCGATAGCTATTAGCTCTGTTGCAGAAGGCTCATCCTCTGAATTTTTCTTCTGTTGGGCATTCCTCCTCCTAGTCATTTTGGTGAGAGATGGCTGAACGGATGTAGCTGGATGTATCAACCATGGTGCAATCAAGGTGCACCCTGGAATGCTTCTGAGCAATTAAGAGTCCTCACCCAAACGAAAGAAAAAAGAAAGAGAGAAAAAGAAAGAGAGAAAAGAGAAAAAAAAAAAGAGAGAGAGAGAGAGAGACAGGAAAAAAAAAGAAAGATAAAAGAGAAGGCTCAGCCCAAATGGGCCCCAAGGTAAGATTTATGAAGTATACAAACAAAAACAAACAAAAAGACTGATAAAAGTATATGACAAGAGAAAAAAAATACATATATATATATAAAAGCAAAAAAAGAAAAAAAAAGAACCTCATCAAAAAGAACCCCAAGTATAATATTTATATACTATCAGGACAAACAAAAATACACGGAAACACTGGCAGAAGAAAAAGATGGGAGAGTGGTTATAAATTCTCAGTGTGGGCGAGGAAGGTTATTTTGATTCTTCCTGGATGTATCTTGATATCTTTGTTAAAGAACTCAACTTTCCTAAGATAAAGGGGGATTAAAAATTGGTTTACCTATAGGGGTAGCATTGATTGGGGAAAGGGGATTACTTTGAAGTTTAACTCTATATGAATATTAAAAAATAAAAATAAAAAAAGAATAAACTAAACTAAACTAAACTAAAATTTAAAAAAATTAAAAAATAGAAAAGCAAAAGAAAAACATGGGTATATGTATCAAAAAGTTCAGGTTAAAAGATTATTGTGGAATTTGATGTACTGGACATCTCACTGTGATGGTAAATAGGTTAAAAAATTATCTATATAAAAAATAAAAAAAAAGAACCAGAATAGTGGGAACGAGTTAAAAATAAAAGTTGTATCTATGAAGTAGTGGTGGTTGTTCTCTTGTCGTCTTTTTTTTTCCACCCCCGGTTGGCTTTCTGGGGGAGGGGCCTGCCGCATTGGTTTTCAGGCAGTGATCCCTGAGTTAAGTCCTCCCGCCCCCCCTCAAGGGGGTGGGCTCTGAGGAAACTTTTTTCAGGCTTTTGTTCTCTGGAGGTTTTTATGTTTGTTTGTTCTTTTGTTTTCTCTTGCCTTGACAGCTTTTGATGGTTTTGGGAGGTTTAGAGGAAAGCAAAGTGCACCCCGACCTCCCTCTCAGAGAGAAGCCTCAGTCTGTTCCCCTCTGGGTGTTCCAGAGTAGATAAGTTCCCCCTCGGCCGCTGGCAGAGCACGTTCCAAGTCGCGGTCCCTGGGGACACAGGAACTCCTGCTTGTACCCAAAATCATGACAGTGGCAGCTGTCTGGGCAGCTCCAGACCTCCATAGAGGTTCCAAGCAGCAATCGCACACTGAGATTTTCCCGCTGGCCCAGGCTGGGAGTGCCTAGACTTTCCGGGTCCAAGAGCACCAGGCTGGCACCTGCACATGCCTCTCTTAGGGGGAGGTGTGGGGTGCGACTCAGACTCTGATAGTATGGCACGGCGCAGAGTGGAGAGTGCAAAAAGGCTGTGTTTCTGCCAGCTGGCAAGGCTCCCAGCCCCTCACGGGAGCCACACCCCACGTGTTCTCAGGGATCAAGACCTGGTTTCTCTGCCGCACTCTCTCTGGCTCAGCGCCTGGGGTGGCTGTCCTCGGTCTGGGGACTTAAGCCTCTGTCCCTAACCATTCCAATTCCCACAATTTCCCCCTGCGATCCTTTGCACTTTTTGAGTGCTTTCAACCAGACTCCAAGTTAATGCTGGTCCCCAGTCGCAGGGCAATCTCGTATTGGGGTATTCCTTTCCAATGGGTCGCTTCTGGTGGCTCCCTCCCCCTTTTGTTTATCATCTGATATCGGTCCAATGTTCCCACTTTGCTTTACCTGCCCACTGGTGTCTTCTGCCCTCGTAGAGGTCCAGACATATATAATTCTAATCTCAGGCTGATTTCATGGGTGATCGGAGTTCTTTGGTAGGTAATCAGCTCACTTTAGGGTACAGGTAAAATGGCGCCTCCTCCTACTTCCCTGCTATCTTGTCTCTGGTCTCATCATTAGTTTTTGATGTAGTGTTCAGTGGTTCATCAGTCACATACATGCCTAGTGCTCATCACAATACATGCCCTTCTTAATATCCATCATCTGGTTACTCCATAGCCCTGCACCCTCCTTCTGTACCCTTCAGTTTGTTTCCTGGAGTCCGGAGTCTCTCATGGTTTGTCTCTGTCTGTGATCTCTTCTCATTCAGTTTCCTTTCCCTTCCCCTATGGTCCTCAGTGCTATCCCTTATATTCCACAAATGAAATCATATGATAATTTATTTCTAGTTTTATTGAGATATGACATATAACATTCTGCAAATTTAAAGTATACAACAAAATGATTTGATATTATATATATATAACATATATAATATATATTATCTATATCTATATCTGTCTATATCTATATATAATGAAACGATTACCACAATAAATTTAATTAACATCTGTCAACTAAACATATTTACAAATATTTGGTACTTATATTGAGAACTTTTAAGATTTACTCTCATAGCAACATTCAAAATACAAAACAGTATTATTAAATATAGTTACCATGCTATACATCACATTTTCAGAACTTATGCATCTTATAACTGGAATTTTAACCATCTTTACCCATTTTCCCCACCCTTTACCCCTGCCTCTGGCAACCACAAATTTATATTTCTTTGTTTATGAATTTTGTTTTTTCAGATACCACATTTAAGTGAGATTATACAGTATTTGTCTTTCTCTGTCTGACTTATTTCACTTAATATAATGCCCTCTTTGTTTTCTTGCTGATTTTATTTGCCCTAATTTAACAATGATGAAATGTTTACTGGAGATTAGTGAGAATATCAAGACTAAACTTGGAGTTGTCTCACACATTTACAGTATGTCTCACAGAGCCATTTAACTAATCTTTCTACTTTTCACACATATTCTAATGACACATTTGAATTTTAGTTGATTTTCATCTTAGTTTACTGAATTTGCTGGCTACTTTGGCCTCAACCTTGTTAATAAAAATAATTGTAAACATTGAAAAAATATATATAAATTTTTTCTGGTTTTTTTTTTTGACAAATATGTTCTGTCACCATGCCTCAGACATTATTTTAATTATATTTTATCCATGGTGGCTAAAGTATTTGTGTGCCTTCCATTAAAGGTGCAACCACCTCACTATAGGATTATCTTTATCTTTAATTCTACTATGATTCAATGCCATACAGCAGGAATGACTAGTCTTTTACTTGTTTACAGGTGAATGTGTGAACTATAAATGCAAAGAAAACAAGCTAAATTGTTATTGTGACTAAAACAACTTCCTGTGTGGGTACAGGCATATCGTAATTATTTCTCATGCCTCAGATTTCATCTGTTTTCCTTCCTTTTTTCTTTTATGCATGAATGTCCTTATTTAAAGCCAAAAGGAGAAAGGGAATCTTAAGGAAACATCAGTTTAAACTTATGTCACTGACTGCAACAGAAGATTGGAACTATAAAAAATGATTATGAATTGGGGAGTTAACTGAGTCCAGAAAGATCTGGAATTTTTCCAAAGACTTACAGAGGTTGAGAATATAGCCTACTTGTAGGGGAAAATAACTCTAAAAAGACAAACTTTCAGTTAAACCAAAATGAAAACAGCTAAGGAACAATAGTATAGCCAAATAAATATATATAAATATATATTATGTAATATATAAATAAATATAAAATATTTTAAGAGTTTCATTTTCAAAATTAGGTTTTTAATACATAAACTTGCTTATATAACATCTTCTTCCTCTAATGATATGGAGTTCTATCTTATTTTTATTATTCTTCACCAAAAAGTAAAATAGATTTTAAACAGCTAGTATATTTTCTTGAGTACATAATATATAAATTAAAATATCTTAAAACTCAGCATTTTTAATTGTAAATCATCATTAATAAATCCAAACATTTATGTTCATTCTTATTTATATAAATTATCTTTTGAAACTAGTGTAAACAAAATGTAAAGAGTCAAGTTTAACTTTCTTTTTATATGATGAGGTTCTAGTCTGTCAATAAAAATATACAAAATTATGAATATTCTCATATAAGAAAATTACTTCATCTAAACAATAAATCAAAGTTATGGATGCATTTATTAGCACTTGAAATATTCTGATGTAATAAATATTTAAGAACAATAGAAACAAGAACAATAGAACTAGTGAATATTTCAGACTGAAATAATGTTTAAAATAGACTACATTAAAATAGCTTTAGTTCACTAACTCCTATTGTGCCTTCTTCTATTTTCCTTTTAAAGTATATATGAATGATTTGCAAACACTAAAAATTGATATAAAAAACATCCTTCTAGTGTGGTGATATTGTAGTACACTGGATTTTCAAAGACACAATCCTCCTGATTGAAAGTATTGGCAAAATACAGAAATTTTTCCTAGCTGCAAGATTAAGGAATTGGAGTTAAAACAAAACAAAAAGAAAAGAGTCTACCTACCAGCACTAGGCAGTCAGAGGCAAAGGAGACCTTTATGAAAGGAGCTTTCTGTCTCCCTCTACAGAAGACCAGTGTCAGAGGTCATCAGGATAGCACACGCTATGCTGTGTCGTAATATAACAGTGCTTTGTTAATGGAAACATACCAATAGTCACAAAAAACTTCCGGCTTCATTAAATGGCAAAATTTTCAGAGATTATCAGTGTATACTTAGAGATAATGGGAACATTACCTATGCCATTCTCCAGGTAATTTTATGTCACATCTCCCCCTCCCTCCCACCCCCAGGAGGGATCAGAGCAATATATTTCAACGTGGAATCTTGGGATAACTGGAAAGTTATTTTTCTGGAATCTTGCTGAATTGCTCATGAATGCTCTAGGTGCTGTTTCTGGCTCCCACTCTTTTATTCTTTCTCATGCAAAGCTGAAAAACAAATCAAAACTGAAAATTTTTGGCAACATGTACTTAATATTTCAATAGAAAGTTTGTGGAGTTTTATGGGCTTGAGGAAGATGAAGAGAGTTTTCGAATGAAGGTCAGAAATAGGAAGAGTAGCTATCAATAAGTGGAGCATCTGAATCTAGTCCAACACTGAGTTTGAGTGCAACACCGGTTTATAAGTTTTCAGAAAGTTGGAGGTGGAATGGTAGATGAGTTGACCAGTCCTAAAAGATAAGGCTCCTTTTGGTCAGCATAAAGCGTCTTGCATAGAGACATCAAATGTGCATCTCAGCCTAAATACAAAGATTCAGAGTCAGTATTTTATTCATTATTTATTATCACACACTCTTTTTTAAATTGTAGAATCCATTGCATATTTATTTAAGACAATTTTCCCAAAAAGTATTACATGACTTCTTGAAGTGAAGAACTCCTTTAAGAAACTGAAGAACAATAAGAGATCTTAATATATGAAAACCTAAGAGATATAGCCAAATGATACATCTTGGAAAATAGACAGCTTGAATGAATTTCTTATTTGATAATTTGTGTCAGTATGAGCTCAAGAAAATGTATTTTGCCCTACAGGATAAAATCCAATATTATGATATTCTTATGATTAATTTTGTTCCAGTCTTTGTCATTAAGATCTCCTACTCTAAATTTCAATGAATATTTTAGGAAGAAAAATAAATAAGTTAGTTAGCTAAGTAATTCATTCAAGTAACTAGAAAAAGAGCAAGAAAGCCATGAAAAATGTTGAAAGGAATTAATAACAAAAATAATACATAACAAAATATAAAAATAAAATAAATAAAATTAAATGCAATAAAGAAATATAGATACAGTCCATGTCAACTATTTTTAAAAATAACATTAGGTTTGAGATACAGAAGAGACTGAGAACTCATCACTAATTATAGTCTGATATCGATAAACTTTAAATACAATACTATATGAAATTTTTTTCAGACCCATATAAAGTGCTCACATAAAATTAGGTCAAATTGAGAAACCAGAGTAGACCAGTAACAATAGAAAATGTGTTAGAAATTGTACAGTATGCTTCTACAAAAATGTCTCCTTCTCCAGGAGACGTACCCTAACCACCATATTTAAAATTGTAGCCCACTTTCTCACTCCCTTTTTCTCGATCCCCTAGACCTTACCTTACTTTTTATTTTCTGCCATGATTTTTTATCAGCTTCTTACATACTATATTGCTTACTTCATTATTATACTAATTGTTCACTGTTTCTCTCACTAAAGTGCAGTCTCAAAATCTCAAAGCTCTTTGTCTATATTGTACACTGATATATCCTATATCCTAGGACACTTTTGAGTGTATAAGAAATACTCAAAAGTTTTTGGTGAATAAAAAAAAAAAGAAGAAGAAACATCAAAAAAAATTCCCATTAAAATGGAAAAAAAATAAGAAGCATGCTACCTTACTATTATTACATATTACTATGGAAGTTCTAGACAATTGAGATAAGGCTAGAAAAATGTACATATATAAATCAACATAGCAGTTCATATATATATTTACTAAGTAATTTAAAAATATAGTTAGATAGTTAAATTAATAGTTAATAAAACATTAATATAATAATAAAATAAATAATAAAATAATAAAAAATAAGTTAATAAAATTATAGTTAAATATAGTTAAATTATGTTTGAAATAGAAATAATAATACAAATAAACTACCAAGTTATACCCAATATGAATAAAAATATAAAGCTTTGGTGAAATATAATATAAATATATATAAGTATATATATAAATATAATATAAATATAAATATATAAAAATATAAATGAAAAAAGCTTTCAATAAAATGTTCAATTGTTTCTGGATGAGAAGATAAAAATTGGTGAAAGTTTCACTTCTCTCTGAATTAATCTGAGGACATTAAATAAAACTTCAATTAAAATCACAGGATAATGTTTTATGAGAATTAGTGAGATAATTGTAAAATTCATCCAGAAGAGTAAATAATAGACATAATCCTGAATATAGAAAGCCCCTTAATAGGTAAACATACTAAGATTGAATTAAACCACCTGAAATCAAAACGATTTAGATCATCTGAAATGGAAGGACATTCTGAGATTTAACATGCAGGTATAAACAAATAAAAGACTCATGGGACAAAAAAACCCTCAAAATGTCTCTCACTTTGAAGTTCCTTCTAAGTAGCCATGTTCTCCACATAGCCCTTCTTTTAGAGATGGTCATATTTAGAACTGCATGACCTCACCACCTCTTCCCGGTTTGCTGGGTAAACTGAGGTTGTACTTTGAAGTTCCAAGATCAATCAATTCTTAGGCAAATCTGTGACTTACATATGACATGAGTATGGTGAAATCATGCATGAGGTCAAATTCTCTCTCGGTATACTGAACTAGAAAACACTGAGTTAATGAGGTGCAATTTAGGGCGACAACTGAAGCTAATTAGATTCTGTGAAGAGAAGTAAGGAAAATAGAGTGAAAATTGTTCTGTATATTTAACATGAAGGGGCAGAAATCGAGAAATTGATGAAGAAGTCATGGGAAAGAGAAATGATATTTTGAGGAGGGGATGAGGAGGCTGGAAAATAGTATCAGGAAATGAAATCAGAGAGCAGCAGGGGCACCATGAAAAAATAGCAAATGAGCCACGGGAGAGTGAAAAAGTACTCATTCATTAGAAATTCTTCTATTTCCAATTGAGGGATCAGTAAGTAATAGCCCATGAGCCAAATTCAACCTCTCTTCAATTTTTGTACTACTTATGAAGAAAGAATTGTTTTGCAATTTTAAATGATTTAAGAATTTAAATAAGAATAATAGTCATAAGTAATAATTATATGAAATTCCAATTTCAGTGTCCATAAATAAAGTTATTAGAACCTAGGCACATGCATTTGTTTGTGGATTGTGTATGGTTGTTTTTATGGTACAATGGCACTATTGAATACTTGGGATAGACACTCTATTTGCTGATTACATCACTGTGCACCAATGTACTGCAAATGGTTGGGATGCAGTTAAAACTCACAAGCATTTTAAACCACGGTTTGTGATAGGACACCAAAATATTCAAGGTTTAAATATATAAAATCTCATAACAGAGCAGTATTAACAGATAAACATTTGTAGTTTGCAATTGATTTTGATGACAGAGAGCACTAACTCTGAATCATAGCTAAATGAAATGCTGTCCCCTCAGAAAGGAATTCCATTCTTCTCATTAGCTAGCCATTATGATAAGCAATTTTATACAATTATTGTTAATTTTTAAATTTGGTGCAAATTTGTTTTCCCTCTTATGTAATTACCTAAATATTTTCAATTTTGACTTGTGTCTGCAAAACCTTAAATATTTTTCTTCAAGAAAACTTTGTGAATCTCTGATCTGAAGAATTCCCAGCTTGTTATTTCAATGCACAAGTATCTTCAAAAGGTCTCTGTGGTGGTTAATTTTTTTCTGTCAACTTATTTGGGATGCCCAGATAGCTGATTAAACATCATTTCTGGGTATGTCTGTGAGGATGTTTCCACCTTCCACCTTTGGTTTAATTTAGAGGGAAGTAACATATATTGGCTCTGTTTCTCTGGAGAATCCTGACTAATACAGGATCCACCTTCATTTGAGAGAAATTTAGAAATTTTTTTCTTCTTGAGAAAAATAAAAGGAGCAAATATAATAGTAGGGGGTGCCAAGAGAGTGTTGTTTAAAATGTTAAGATTTGAAGCAAAAGCAAAATTTATTAAATGAAATTAAATGGATAAGTTCATATTAAAAAGTCGTAGGTACTAATGAATACTGGTCAACACATTCCAACATCCACAGAGCATAAACTGACTCTGAATGCTTTGGAGATAACCTTTGGTGTGTACTGTGTTCTTCCCTTCAAAACTCCTGCTTCCCTCACAAGGCACCATAACCAGTATCTCCAAGGGATTCTGCTCTAGAAGCCTCTTTCACCCCTGTCACTGTAGCATAGTGATGAGCAGCAGATAGAAAAACACATCTTGGGGCGCCTGGGTGGTTGAGTGGGTTAAGCCTCTGCCTTCAGCTCAGGTCATGGTCTCAGGGTCCTGGGATCAAGCTCTGCATCAGGCTCTCTGCTCAGTGGGGAGCCTGCTTCCTCCTCTCTCTCTGCCTGCCTCTCTGCCTACTTGTGATCTCTGTCTATCAAAGAAATAACTAAATAAAATCTTAAAAAAAAAGAAAAAAGAAAAACACATCTTATAATTTGTTACCATGTCCTTCATGCCAGGCTTAACATCACCTTTAAAGATGTAAATATTTTTGACAATTATATTTTCTTCTTTTGTGTGCCTAGTGGAAACAGAGATTGATTTTCATGTTTTATTTGTCAGAAATTTCAATATGATCTTGTCTTCTATTTTTCTAGGTGATGTCTTCATATTTCCTGATCAACTAAGAGACACTTTTCTTGTTTTTCTGCACAGTTATGGTTTGTAAAGTAATATCACATCATTTACTTCTAGGGATTTAGAATAGAACTGGAAGACTAGCAGCGTGGACTCAAGTCTATCTTAAAATGGAAATTTTGAGGTAGTTTTTTTGCTCTTAAAATATGTTAGTTTTCCCACCAGACTTCTATCTCTCCATTAAGTATACAGTGCCCCTTATAGAGTTCCTACTATGTGCCAGACACTCTTTCAGTGGTTTAATGATTGATATTACAAGATATTAGAGGTACAGGTGGATGGATAGATCTATAGATAGAGATACAGAAATACAGATATTATTAAATATTTCAGTAAGAGAGAATGAACAAAACAATATGGAATCACAGCACGAGGAATACCAAAATGTATATATGTGTGCTTGCATGTGAGCAGTGTGAAGGGGGATATTAGGCATGGTACCTTCCCTAGACATTACTTTATACCTCTTGACACTTGGTCTTGGGCCAAGTATTCATCCAAATCATTTTATTTCCAGTTGAATCAGAATTCTGGAAGCACTGCAAAGTTTGGAAAGCTTCCATGACTTGAAGTTGTCAGAGTTGGTGATATAGATTCTTTTGTAGCTATGGCAGTGAAACCTGCTGCCATATGGCATTCTCATATTTTCAGATGGTCATTCAAGACATTAAGTGAAGACCTTGATGTTCAGTTTATCTGCTAAATAACCAGGAATCTTACAACTGTAAGTCACTTGTACTTTAATCGTCCCTGAGCTTTCTACAAAGTTTCTGGATCATTTTCCTTTTTCAGTTGATCCTCTATTTGCTTATGGCACTGGCTTTGTTTCAGTGTTATTTAACAGGTGACGTGCTGTCTAATGGACTATAGTGCTTCCTACCATCTCATCATGTTATACACAGAGAGGCTGCCCAATTAATTCATAGTGATTCATTAAAAAAAATTGACTACTTGCCTGTCCATTTGGGAAATGCTTCTTATGAATAGTGTGAAGGGTAGAAGTAAGGCAGAAATTGGATCCCCAGAAACTATTTTTTTCTCCCAAAATTTCTTTTCTAAATAGAAAGTAAACTTTAATAGTGACTCAGCTTTATCTTTATAGTTAGAATTGGGAAATAATCCTCATCTTTACCAGTCTGACAGCTATAATCAATTGCCAGGTACCTACCTGTACTATGGAAAGTTGGTATGTGCAGACCTACATGTCAGTGAAGGCCCAAAGAAACCACTTATTCATACCAGGAACAGGGGCACTCCAGGAAAGCTGGTGAGTGGCTATTTCCAATTCTAAGTCTCTTTTCATATAAAAACAATAATGATAGCACTAAATTAAGCATCCCAAGTCCCCGTGCTGTAGTGTTGAATTGCAATGAACCTGGATTCAGTGCCTGTGGAGTGATGGCATTCCCCAATCTCATTACTGGAAACTCTGCCTTGTCATTTAACATTTAGTGGAGCATGCAGTGTTGCAGGTGGAATTTTCTTTCAGTTTAAATACATGACTGTAACAGCAAATGGGAGTCCTCTTTATCTGTATGTGGATGGATAGAGATATTCATTTATTTTTTGCATATATTGGACTAAGTACCTGTTTTATGCCAACATGATGTCATTTGCTAAGGGACACCAAAAAAGGATCATTCATGATCCCAAGAGTAAAGATGTGAACATTGAAATCTTCCATTTTATCTAAAGTTTCCTTTAGTCTAACTTCTTGGTGAGCAGTAATAATAATAGGTGCCATTTTTGGATCACTTTCCATGTTCCAGGCATGATGCTAAGCGTCTTTGAAAATCAGAGCATTGATCACATTATTATCTTGAAAAAATATATAATTTTACACTTTCAAGATCTGAGTCTTGGGGAGGTTAATGTCTTGTCCAAAGTAAGTCAGCTAGTGAGTGAAGTAATACCATGGTAAGAAAAGCGGCTGAGCCACGTCCTCAACTCAGGTTTGTTTTACTCCAAAGTCACTTGTTTTAACTTCTATATGCCTCCAAAGTTCTAAATTAAAACTGAAGTCCCTGGATCTTCAAAGTAAAGCATAAGCTGAAAGCAAGGAGGGTAAAAGGTCTATTAGAAACACCATAATTCTAGCCTCTACATCAGAGACCAAAGAGACCTAGTTGATTACTCTATCCCATTCTTCACATCTAAATCTTTTTTCAAGTGCCCTTCCTCTTTGTCCCAACTGTTGCTGTCGAATTACAACAGCATCTTGACTCAGATTTTGTCCGCTAAACTATACTTTGGATTATCACATAATGATCAATCCAAAACACAAATCTGACCATATCGCCCTCATGTGGAGAACATACAATTGGCCTTCCATCATCTGATCCAGGGTCCTGCCTATGGCATGCGATTTAGCTTGCATACTTCATCTCATGCCACCCTCCTCTTCCCACCAGAATTCCTGGTGGTACAAGGACATGTAGATTGTTCTGCACACATCATTCTGTTTGGTACATCTTTCCCTTCAAACATGTGCTTCCTTTCTTCTGAGATGTTTGAGGACCTCTAATATACCTGGCACACATTCTATCTTGGCACTTCCCATGTGAGATTAAATAGATCTATTTTTGTGGGGGGTTTTCTTTCCCAGCAAACTGGACTTCTTTAGTGCTGATGCCATGTCCTTTTCATATTTGAATCTTCAGTGCCTTGTCAAGGGTCCAATAATACGTGTGTGTTAAACAGAAGTAAAGCAAACTGACAGCAAAACTAACCAACCAACTACAAAAAATGGAAACAAAGATATTCCTAGTTTTTCTAGTAGAACATAGGAATTTTCTTGATAGATAAATTTGGTGAGAAATCAAACCATCTGGGTTTACCACATCTTTGCATTTACTTGTCATGTGATCTCTGACCAACCACATAATTATCTGAAGTGAATCTCAATTTCCTAATTTGTTAAACAGTTAATTCACTAAACAGTTGCATGGGTTCATCCATGGATGTCTTTTCCAGGCATAAATTTTATGGCTACCATTCTAACTATCCTGAACACCAGAAATGACCCTTCAGGAGATATAATTATCTAGAGGCCATATATATGAATCGATATAAGATCTACACATAAAGAAAAAGCAAAATATAATAAAAATTCTGTTTTGTAGGCAGAGAGTCCTCCCCTGACCCAATAATTTGCCCTAAAATGACATACCACTGGTTAGAAAGAAATAAGTAAGAAAATGGGGGTAGAAAATTACAGTGCAGAACCCTAGCTAGAAAACAGATCCTGAACATTGGGGCTTTATCATAGTCTTAGTGCATTTTTAATGTCTTACCTCAGTTAAATAACAAAAATTCAACTGAGGAAATTTAAAGATCAAATTGGGTTTATTCGATGATTCATGAATCATTGAATCTAGCAAAGAGAAAGGAGCTCCACTGAACTATAAAAAGAGGATTTTTTAAAAAAGATTTTATTTATTTATTTGACAGAGATCACAAGTAGGCAGAGAGGCAGGCGCGGGGCAGGGGGGTGGGGGAAGCAGGCTCCCCACTAAGCAGAGAGCCCCGATGCGGGGCTTGACTCCAGGACCCTGGGGGCTTGACTCCAGGACCCTGAGATCATGACCTGAGCCAAAGACAGAGGCTTAACCCACTGAACCCCCCAGGTGCCCCGAAAGAGAAATATTTTTAAAGGCAGAAAAAGGATGGGAAAAGGAAATTGTAAGCAAAAAATGCATTGTTTCAGGCAAGGTCCTCTTCCTGAGGGGAATGCAAGGGGTCTGTTGGGTGGGTTATCTCCGTCATGCTGACCAAGTAATTCCATGCTGACTCGTTAAAGGTTATATTCCTGGGGGGTTGAAACTGGTGAAGTATTACGTCTTGGTTTGCTGTCTTGGGGTGGAGCACAAGTGACTCCATTTTGGATCTGCTGTCTCCTTTTTAATGTCTTACTGTACATGAAAAGCAGCCATATGGTCCTGTGTTCTACCTTTCTACCTAATGAGCCAATCAAACCCTCACAGGGCTGAAGATTCAGGAGCAACCACCTTTGGCTCCGAGAAGCTCTGCGTCCTCAGTGAAACAATGGTTAACTTGAGAAACAATATTAGCTATGGCACTGGACTCCACATGAAAAGATCCCTCATTATTGTGGCTGGGCTGTTGGTTTTTCTGGGGCTGGCATGGCATTAATCTCTTTAGCTATAACATACTCAAGTTACTGGTGTTGGAAAGCTGTCCAAGCAGTTTACAAAAATAGCCTGTGAGAGTCATACATACCGTATTTCAGTCAACTGCCTCTATTTAGCAGTCAAAATTGTAGTTGTAGAATTGGGGGACTTTAGGGGCCCGTCAAACAAAGGGAAATAAAAATGCATTGTCAGTTTTTACATTGTTCAAGGTTTAAGGCTTCAGTAAAGTGGGATTTGGTCACAGTCAGCTGGCTTCTGGAACTAGAATCCTTTTGACGTTATTAAGAATCAATTAAGCACTGTTCCCCTGGGTATTGCCTTGGCCCCTTGGCAATTTATCCAGGGTTTGTACGTTCGGAGTCTCTTTGTAGGTGTAGTATAAATGGGTCTGATTTAGATCAAGGATAGTTTTAAAACTAATGAGTGGATCTCAGGGACAGACTCATGAAAAGCTTTACAAGAAATTTTCTCAACTGTCCTCTCTGCATGTGCCCAACTTTAAAGCATTTAGCAGTTTCCACCGACCTTCTTTAGAACAAAGTGACAAAAATTAAGGGCCGTATTTATTAAAGGCCCAATAAAGATTACACTGCATTATAAAAGTCTGACTAAAAATGCACAATTTATGGTAGCATTGAGACTTAAATCTGTCTCCAGAAAAGGAGACAGTTGGTTTTGCTCAAAGAAATTATCAAAGTCATAATTAAAAAATCCGTTGTTGAGGGATGTGTTAAAAGCAGATCATGGGTCTCAGCTTGTAGTGAATTTATTTTGAACCTCCTGAAGCAGACACTGCAAATTTTTACATTCTAATGAGTGAACTAAAAACATATATTTCAAAGGAAATAGCACTCATAAATTACATTTATGACACATGAGGTTGCTGACTGCTGTGCAGGGAGCACAGAGTAATGGTGCTAATATGCACTCTAGCTTGATTTTCTCAGTTCCCAACATGCTCTCATTCCACACTACAAATCTTTAAATGGCAGTTATATTTTAATTAATGTGATTATGTGCTGCCATTAGCAAACCCTCCCCCAGCACATTTCTCCTGCCAGGCCCATGAATGCCAGTAAACCATTAACATAAAAGGGCTGTTTGCTTATTAAATTCATCTACACAAATAGGCAAGGGTTGCAATTGTTGATTTGCCACTGAAAGAACAGAATGAGAAGGAGTAGCTCGGTGCCTGGCAGTTGCAATTATCTCGTGTAATTAAGTCTAATTTATAAAGCCCCCCTCAAATGAGAAAGTAACAATTTTTGTTAATTAACAAGAGCATTTGTAAAGCTCGTTAACTCCATCATTCACAGTCCGCCTGGAAAAATGGGAACATATGGCTATTAGAATGGGACATGTTGCATATGTGTATTTGTGCATTAATCTGTTTGGAAGGTCTAATGATTGAAATGGGAGCTAGAAATGGATGTTATATTACTGAGGAAAGAAGATCTACTGTTTTCATTTATCTTTACAGCAATGTGAGTGCTTTGTCATTATCTTCTGCATACGGTTTCATTATTCTGATACAGCACTCTACATTGCCTCATACCCTCATGCCCATAAGCCTGCAGGGCACAAGAGCACTTATCTTTCCTGATGACTGTTGAATCATTTAAAACAAGTTATTAGTGAAACAATTAAAATGATATTGGTTCACAATTGTATTTATAGCTGGCAGGCATAATGGAACATTCTGAATAGCAGTCGGGGGTTCTCAGAATGGATGGAAAATGCTGTTAATCAGAGACAAGAGAAACCTCTAAAGAAAACCTAAATTGCAAGAGCACATTAATTGTATTGGAGCATTTCATTTAATTGAGAACAAAGGGAAGGTAAAAATCATATTATCAATGTTTTATGAACATAAGAAATAAGAAAATTACTATGTCATTTGTCACATATCTTCTGCTGGAAGTGAAAATTAAAAAGACAGTGTTTAACTTTAAACAGAGCAGACCAAATGTATCATGTTGTTGCACATTTTTAAAGGGAGCACCAAAATAAAACATAACGAACAAGTTAATAAACTGAGAAATGCAGAGAAAGACATTGGGCAGAACACCCCCCCACCCAAGAGAAGATGCCAATGAAGCTTAGAGATTGTTAAATGGCTATAAAAGACAATGAGGGTCGTCCCTGCTCGGTTCCATTCATAATTCTGAAGAAATTACTGTGATCAGGGGATCTGCACGAAGTATATAAATATATTATTTCATTCTTGCCTTTCTTGGTGGAAGCCACCAGAATCGATCAGAGACGATGACAACATATAGGTAGGTGAATAGTGAACTTCTCTTACATAAACCAATTCATTTTAAACATGCCTTGACTGGCATTGTGGATGGGAACAGTCAATCACACCATAGGGCTTGCGCGCGGTGTGCTTATACACGTGAAGGAAGCAGCAGTGGAAGAGTGGAGTTGGGGTAGGTGACAGTGAGAATGAGCGTGGTTGGAATAAACAAAGCCCAGACTACAGTTTTCCTCAACACATTTGAGAATTTTGATTTCTTCGGTGAAAGGCACATTCCTTAAGTCAGTAAGCTAGTCTCCAGTTTAAATGAGTTCATTTTTAGGTTGTATTCCAAATTAGGTAGTTTGATTGTTAACAACAATGTAAAAATCTTTCCTGGGCTGAACATAAATATAGAAAGTTCAAATAGATAGGTAAATACAGTACTAAGTATGGACCTCTCTACCGAGACTCCAAGATGGCTGTTGTGTGGATAAGCAACCATGGATAAGGAATAGAAAACAAGCTTTTATATACAAGAAGAACTTAAAGTGAGTATTAAAAGAGTGAGTTGAGTTTTTAAATGAGGAAACATTTTATTGATTGGGAAGGCCTGAACTTGTTAAAGTGATTACATTACAAAACCATAATTTAGGGAGACAAGCAGGAGTGTGGATCTTAAGAAATACATTATGATAGTAACAATGAATACCTATTGAGTTCTTACTGCATACCAAATATTGTTCTAAATTCATGAACTGATTTTTTAAAATTACATAACATTCTTTGAAGTGACTCTATGAACTTAGAATATCCTCGTTTTACAGATGAGGACATTCAGGTACAGAAAGTTGATGTAATTTGCCGGATGACACATGGCTAGTCTCTGCAAGAAATCCTTTGTTGGTTGATCAGACAGGTTGTAATCCATTCAATTGAATATTTGAACTTATATATTGTTTCTACTCACATGTCCTCTGCCACTGAGAAAAAATATGAAAACATTCCCATGAAGATTTCCCCATATTTGTTTTTCCAGTTCTGAAATTACAGGCCAAATATAAATATATTAACTTTGATAAAGATGGAAGAATTTGGGGTCTCAGATCAAAGAAACAGTCAAAATAGCATTTTTCTGACTGCCTTTTTCTGTCTGCTGACTTGCAGGGTGAGGTGGTATCCCTTGGGGTGTAGTGGGAGAGGTGATGAAGTATAGAACTAAAATGTCCTTTAGTTTTTTTTCTCCTATGGATTTCTTCAATATCCACCCCCTCCCCCATCCAGGTATATAGAGCTGCTACGTCCCTTTGTACCATTCCAGTTTGTGGGGAAAAGGACAAAAGCATGACCAGCTCCATGGAACTACCTTGTTTTCCTGCAGTAGATTTGAACTGGTTTAAATTTATTACTATTACTATTGCAAGTCTCCTGACAGCATCATGTGTATACTAGAGTTATTGTCTGCCTGGGTATTTTTAAACTGCAACTTATTATACCAATTAATAAAGAATTGATAGTATAGGAAATAATTAACAATTTTATCCTAAAAAATAATAGAAAAAGAAAGTCTAATTCTTACTTTTTTTAGATTTCAATAAAGATCCCAGTGCATTTTTTATTTTATACACAAGAATGTAGGAAAACTATTTCATACACTTTATGTAAATCCACAATGACAGAATAAACCTTAAAGACCATCTTTATAAAATCTATGTAAGAAAACAAAACCGAATATGAAATTATGCCCAGCCTATTCATTTTGCAAGTTTATCTTGTTTTGAAATTCTGGGACCCAGTGCTTGATGAAGAAAGTCAAATTAGTTATACCCAAGTTTCTTACCTATGTGTACCATCCCATTACATTCATTTTACTTAAAAAAAAAAAAAAAAATATATATATATATATATATATATATATGTCTTTTTAGGGAAGGCAATCTCAAATTACAAAGAATCATTAAAAAAGACTTAATGAGACAAAGCCAGTGTGAAGTTTAGAGTCTGAAGGAAAGGAAAGACTAGTTTTGCGTGTTTGTTTTGTTAATCATAATATCTATGGTGAAACAAGAAACAAGATATAGATTTGGTTAAAACTCTTAACTAACAAAAGTAGTGAAAACTCTCAATACACGTGTTGTTTAACACTAAAATCTGTTATCCTCAGAGCTTGTTAAATTTCTTAGTCTTAGAATTTTAGTAATAGTGTAAAATTACTTGTATAGTCTCTTATGAATCCCAGAAGAGCAAATTAAATAAAGGAGACCTCCCCTACTCTGAAGAGTGTAGGAAATATTTATTAAACTCTACACATAATAAAAGAGTCTTCAGATAAAATGGGGTTAATTAAAATGCATAGTTCAGCACCTACTGGCACATTAAAAATTCCCTATATATTATGACCTATTGCAGCTTAAAATACATTTTAACGCCTAAAATCCTATCATTGTAATTGCTCCATTACTGGACAAAAGTTTTTAACATCCAAAGGTAAAATCACATGCCATTGATATTCTCACTGTATAAAGAACAACTTATACAAAATGATTAATACAAAAATAATAGCCACAGACAGATATTTCTCTTCTATATAATCAAACTCAGTATTTTGGTTTAATGGGAAATTGGAGCCAGTGTTAGAGATGGAGGAAAACATATTCCTGCTTTGTGATAATGTCAAAAACATTTGACTTGCAAAATTTATGGCAAAACTACCTTCAACTCTTCTGTACCCACAAGTCTACCCATATACATATACAGTTACTATAAAACTTAATTTCAGAATAATTCAAAGTTTAGTAAGTATATTTCTCAAGATAGTTAATCAACATAAGCGGAATTCATCATTGCCCTCCAGCAGCTTTTCAGCTAGTGGCACTGTGTGCTGAGGACCAAGTTCTGGTTAACACAAGGTTTTAATGGAGTTTCTACTGGCTGCATTCTGCTTCCCAGACTTGCCATACTCAAGACCCCTGGGATCCAGGGGCCGGAACTGGATAATAAACATAGAACAATGTGCAGTCAAATGCTCTACCACTGAGCTATACCCCCAACATAGAACAATGTGAATAATTTTTCATATTATCTTTCCTTTAAGCATCCCTAACTTTTTGTGGCTAAATATTTCTCAGTAAAACGTTATCTAAGTTCTCCCAGACAGATTGTTTCTCACCTTCTAGGGCTGTTTTAGAGCAGGTCATGTGCTGAGTTTTAGGTCCTTCTAGTTCAGAATTACTGAATAAGGAGAATGGAGAGAGAAAAGAAGACTTAACTTTCTTAGTAGTAAGTTCTACTCTGCCTTATTTAGGGAGATAGGGAAGAACAAAGGGTGGGAAGCTGAAGTAGAGTTGAGTCGGAAGCCAGAAGTGCAGTACTCTCTTATTTTGCCCAATTCCAACATTCCAAAATATTTCTCCGGCTTCTCCACGGGAAAAAAAAAAAAAAAAAAAGGAACAAATGAGGAAGTCAGGAAAATTATTGTTTGGTTATACTAGTAAAAGGTCTTTCCTAATTGATAATGGAATTCAGTGAGGTTTCATAATGAGTACACTTCAATTAAATTTATGTTTTCTTCAGTCATGTGAAAACGATGTCAGACTCTGTTCTATGTTTTGAGAAAAGTCTTTCAAGTTTCTTTGGCATGTTCACATGCTCCCAGAGTGGTTGGTTACCAAGTGGAACATTCTCTTTGGCAAAACTCCCTGAATGCCTTTGTTTGACTAACTTCAAACATCATTTTCTAATTGCATTTAATCTAATTACACCACATCTCATGTTCCTGTAATCGCTGGTCACTACCCCTAAAGCGAGCTCTCCAGTTACTACTGCCTCCTTTTTTCTTTCCCATGCCCTTTGTTTCTTTGCTTCATTTCTCCCTGCTTCTGCTTTCCTCTCTCTTAAACCTTCACAGGGAATGTTCTGAAGTTTTATACAATACAAAACACTCCCATACTCATTCTTACCTAGGTATTTATCACAGGATCCAAAGGTGGGAGAGGCATTTTGCCATTTCCTCATTGCCAGTTTCAGACCACACACTTTATCCCATGTACCAACCTTCCCAGTGTACTACCTGCCTTCCCTCATGGCTACCGTCTTTTATTTTCCTGGTGACTAGTTCGTAGTTAAGGATTTACATTGCTTTTTTCAATACCCAGGCACCATGTTCTGTGACAATACTATTCATGGAGGTTATCCATCCAACTGTCCACATTCATAGCTCTTCACAATGGATCTCTCCTGCTAACCACACCCACCCATCCGCCCATCCACCCATGTACTCACAGATGCATGGATTACACACACAGTTAAACTATCACTTTCCATGGGGATGTCATGGATTTGTCATCTAGAGATGCATTTAGATAAAAAATCTTGAACTCTAATTCCTTAATCTTTATCCAAAGCTACTTAATCATTCTGACTTTCTTGCCTTCTCCCTTACATGGTGACTTTAATGATCTCCATTTTCTATTAACCCTCCCTATAACTTCTTGGTCTACGCAAAGTGTGCTAGAAGGTAGTATGACTATGCAGAGGTCATCATTGATTTCCATAAAAGCTTAACACATCTTTTTAAAAAAATATTTTATTTATTTATTTGACAGAGATCACAAGCAGGCAGAGAGGCAGGCAGAGAGAGAGGGGGAAGCAGGCTCCCTGCTGAGCAGAGAGTCCGATGCAGGGCTCGATCCCAGCACCCTGGGATCATGACCTGAGCTGAAGGCAGAGACTTTAACCCACTGAGCCACCAATGTGACCCAAAGCTTAACACATCTTTATACAGCTTCCTTGCTATTATTCCCAGCCCTATGCATGTTTGGGTTGTCCCTGGTGCAGCCACATGGGAAGTGTGTACCTACCAAACCCACACTTCTCTAGGATCCCTTCTTCTGCACATCACTTGTAAAATCCTTTTCTAGATCAAGTATCCAGTCACCCTTTCCATCTCATGTACCTGTGCTGCTGAGTGAGCTCTTAGAAAGAGCTTTAGAAACAGCTGTTAGAAACAGCTTTGAAGAATGCTGTCCTACATATTCACATTTCCTCATCTTCTACCTGCTCATTTAATTCTATTTAACACTTAACCCCGCTAATGTATTATAAAAGCTCTTTTTTTTTTTTTTTAAGAAAATAAAGTCACTCAAGACTCAAAAATGTCTATCTCTCTGGGTATATTCTTAACTCTGCTCTCCAGTGTCAGAGGATAGGATGCTCTCTTTCCAATGTAAAACTAGGCCTTCTTGCTTCCCTACTATTCCATCTTCAGCAAGAACAGTGTTACTTTGCTGTCCTCTCTGTCTTATCTTCTACTCATCTGTTATACACACACCCCTGTCAAATCGATTTTCCTAAAACACAAGTTTTATCCTGTCACCACTCTCCTAAAATCCTCTCCAACGGCTCTCTGTTGCTCTTAGACTGAAGTCTAAATATTTCAACTTCACTTTCAAGACTCTGTGCTACTTGATTCCAGATGTCTCATCTCTTACATACTGACCCTTGCAGTTACTTCCTCCTGCCTTAGGCGTTTATGTGGAAATTTTTGCCTAGAGCACCCTCCCTATCATCTACCCATTTCTTTACTTGATAACACAGCCACTCCACCCTCCAGTGATCCAGTCCACTTTCATACTGACCTCAGGTTTCATTTGATCCTTCAGATTTCAAATTGGACTTCTACTTTCTCTAAGAAGACATCTCTGAATCTCCAGATTTGGATTCAGAGACGTGCTTCCTTGAAATCCCTAACCTAGACTTTATCACAGTGTGTTTTGATTTTTTTTTGCTCACTTGTCTATGTTTCTCACTAGGAAGTAAGCACTATAAGGTCAAGTATAACATCCATCTTTTTCACTGACTCTTCTTAGAGTCCAAGTGTTACAATCTGAAACATCAATATTTTATGAACTGAATAGCAATAGAATTGGTAAGATTATAGATCTAAGAGCATATGTAGATGAGCAATTGAAATCCAGGACTCACAAAAACATACAATTTGATTTACAAAGACAACCAGGAATGAGAGGCCTGTGATCTGAAAAAAGTTAAGGTCATTTAGAAATTTCTCCCCTCCCCGCAAGGTAAACAACAAACAAAAGACTTCAAGAATCAAGGCAAATGTTACTGAAATTCCTTATTCCTTTGGAATCACTTACTGGTTTACTTGAAGAGAAAGCAAATAATGGTCACATTAAGAAGATAACATTTACTTCCACAACATTATCACAGCCTGACATCAAGTTTCAGGCCCGGTTGAGGGTCTTCTAAAGAAAATATTCTTAGTGTCTGCAGATGACCAGATGCATCAGAGGATTTGTAGTACCTATAGGCTGTGTAAGAATTCAGAACGGAGATATTTACAAGTATGGTTGGCCATAACAAATAAGTCCCTATTAATATTTTCTACACTGAGGTACAAGGGAGATGGAAAATGTGTATTATTATTTTTTGAATGCTTGACTATGTTTGTTGACTGCAACATTGCACCCACACTAGTTGGAAATATTTTTCTTTTGTTTTTGTTCAATACCTTTATGTTGTTTACATGAAGTGATGATTCTGTGTTCTTTCTAACCATATATTTTACTTATTAAGCGCCAACTATACTAGACCCAAGGTCTGAGGAGAGAAGACATAAAGAGAAACTTGCTTTAGGACTGATTCTCTTAGAATGAGCTAGCAATCTGTTAGAGGGTCCATAACTTTTTTCGCAAAAGAGTATCAGAGGTAAAGGTAGTGTTCTCTTGAGGGTGTTTGAGAAACACTTTTTTAGTTGTATAGGTTGACTAGTGGTCACCAAAAGCCTTTATTTTACATCAAGTATTTTAGTTACCTGGTGCTTCTCAAACTACATTAGGAACACAGAGGCAGGATACAAACCTATCTGTCTGTCTATCTATCTATCTATCTATCATCTATCTATCTATCTATCTATCTATCAGATTATAGAGTAAATGAAGCATTTTGGCATTGTGTGCATTATCTGCCAGAAAACACACTGAAAGGATTGGGTTTATGAGGATTTCTATTTAAGTTCTGTAGAAAAAAAATCCTGAAAAACTTCCAATGTTTAGCAAATAATAATTAACTAAATATTTCAAAATGCATAACTTCTCATAGCCCTTCTCTTTCATTTATTCTTTCCTATTTTCATTTAAGGAATATAGAATACTTGTATGTAATTTTTCATGCACAACATTCCTGCAGCAAACTTCCAGGTTCTATTTTTTTATAAAGTCACAAGTATTTTGAGATTTTATTATTCTTATCATGCATCTTTTAGTAGCATAATCCTGACAGTTGGAAAACTCATAATTTTTTTGTATTTATTAACATTTTTTCACTTCAGGTCAGGATTCAAAATTTTAAAAATCACTGTTTTTTTTTTTATCTTACGATTAATTATTCTGATAGACTGTATTATTAGTAAAATTACCAAAAAAGAAAAAAAAGGCAACTCAGCTAGTGTGGGAACGGGGATCTGCAGTTTTTAATTCGGTAGTAAAGCCCTAGATCAGGGTAATAATTATACCGCTGAAATTATGCCATGTGGTTGGCTGCCACAAGAAAACAGTAACATACCCTAACTCTTAGATAGCCCAGAATAGAATGTCCCTGACATCTGCATTTTAAGTGAAATGTATGGGCAAAGGCAGAGGTGTAAAACAGGAGTTGAGGCTTCTAGTAAGTTCTGTGTCTCCCCAAATTATTAACATAAAACAAGTGAGTCAATCATCAGCCATTAGAGCACACTGTTAGTGGGAATGGAAATTCACCCATTGTCTTTCTGAAATGGCTACTTCATCCAGCATGACCCTTAAATCCATGGCTCTCCAAAATGTTGCTTCTGTGAGGCCCTAGGAGTTTGAATTACTGGCTGAGTCATCAGGTCACAGAGACCTCAGATAGAAATTTCTGTTGTTTATTTAGGAAATGAAAGAGATTTGTTGAAATATGGAAATTACAGTCTGTCATTTGCAGGAAAGTCTCTTTGTTTTAGGCATTTTGAAGAAATAGGCAAGTGCTATAAACAACCTAACACTAAATTTTTTTCAATGCCACAATTCAGAGAAATAATAAAATGTAATTGATAGGCTTAGAGATCATGAAGAGGCTTTTGTTTGTTGAGTGGTTTTTGCACCACAATGTTCTATTACTGAAATAATTTACTTTTTATATCGGGTGCTGATACTGGAATCTGTACATTTCTGGTATAAAATAACTTTAGGCATTTTAAATATATTTTATGTTCAAGTAAAAACCAGAGGAGGAAGCTTTGGTGTTCCTAAACCATTCTGCACGTCTTATATTTCCTTCTGTTCAAAGAGTGCTCCACAATCATTCAAGGCACAAGGAAAGACATTTTGGGCTCGAATACTCTCAGGCAGCGGTGAGAACACACAGTCCAGCTGAAGGACTTCCCAGATCTGAGCAGTAGGTTGCACTTCTTGGCTGATGGATGCCAAAACACACAGCTCCCTAAATCACCCCTACTTTAATATCCAGGCCTTGCTGAAGGGACCAGGCTGATGTGAGCCTGAATCCAAGCCTGCCCCTGTTGGATTTCATTCAGCTGGAAAAACGAACATGTAACAGCCACTGGGAATAGGCCTTGCTTATGTGAGAAGTCCTCCCAGCCACTGCTTTAACTCCAGTGACCTTTTCTCCAACACTTAAGACTGAAAGGAACTTGAGCGATGTGGGAGAGGGGGAAAAACAGTTTTCAGAATTGTGGTTGGCAGGGCTGCAAGCTACTGAGACCATACGAATTTTGCAGTAAGAGGCCAACTCTGATTGCTGAGGCTTACTCCTTCTTTCTATATAGTCTACTTAATGATACATGCATTCTTTCCTTTTTTTAAAAAATACTTCTAATCATGGTGGTACACCTGCTCACATGCCTTTCTCTCCCCTAAGTTAATGAGTTCTTCCAGCGCTTCAACTCCAGGAGACACAAGACCTCCCTCTCCTTTAAGATGCCTCTCTGTGACTGAAGACTAGCTGCTTACTTTTGGTTAGCTAATTGTTGGTCTGTAAACTTCCAACATTTCTCATTTTACCCATAGTGAAAAACAAAACCTCCATGGGAAGCTAGCACATACTTACGAGAATGATTTGTTTCTTGCTTGTCAGCACTTTAGGAGGTGGGGCACAAACAAAGCTCTCCCTTTCACTGGAATTGAGTTCTTATTTGGCTCCTGGCCCACTCTACAGACAACCAAACAGAGGCAAACACCCCATATCCCAGCACGCATCAGGGATATGGGAAGTCTGTAAGAGGAGACGAGAATATATTTCATCTCCTATCACAACTCTGGAATGTTCATTATTTTCAACTTTCCTGGCTGAGCATATATAAGCATCGGTTAAAGAGTATCCTGTATATTTACCTCCCTTGAAAAGTCACTAGATAATACTGAACATCACTTTTAGTAAATACTTTTATTATTGTTTATACTGCAAACTAGAATTTGCAACACTTAAAAAATGTGAAAGCTGTGGCTGCTGTTTTCTTGGAAGGAAATTGTTTCTCAACCCTAATTTATGACAACATGACTTTGGATCATTAGAGAGAATCCGGAATGACTTTAAATCCCGAGAGGAAACGTTTCTCCAAAGGAGTTCGTTCTTTTGTCAGTTTGCTACAAGAATGGCTTCTAACCCTGCTTTGTAAGATTTGAAACATCTTTTTTCTTTCTTTTTGTATAATGTTCTGAAGGAAACAGAAGTTTGCTTCCCTATTATTCAGTCTGATGTCTCTATTCGTGTGCATTTACCTTGCATTTAGTAGATAAAAATGGAATCCGTTGGTTTTAATTTAGTTCAGGTACAGATCAGTTGCCAAGTTTATGAGAACAGTCTTGATACTACCATAGGTGAAGCAGTCTCTGGTTAGAGCGTACACAATGTCTTGTGAGACCCTTTTGTACAAGCGAAACACCTACTATTTGGTGTCGACCGAGTGCCACAGCTTTCATACATGGTAGCTGATCAGTTACAGAATGAATTGAATCCTCATGCATTGCAGAAATATTTCACTGATGAAAACTCCCTAATCTCCAGAGCGTGTTGGCCTTTGATACTCCTGAAACATAGCCACCTGTTAACCTCCAAGAGATGGGGTAATTTTTACTCATGTAGGGGAAAAATAGCATCTTCTCAACCAATCTAGTAATCGACGCTGGTAAATAAGCAAACAGGAAAATGAAAAGACTGGCTCAGAATATAAGATCCTCACGCTCTGCGTATAAATCCTTTGAAGATGTTGATGACTTGATTTACTTTCCATATCAAAAACAATATCTTTCTTAAGGCAATATTCAGGAGTTTTTAATGAGCAGACTGAGCTATGAGGATGACTTTAAAAAAATTAATGATTTTTACCTTAGGTCCTCTTATGGGAAAACCTACATGAAACCAGATGAATGTTAGGTAAATACTCTTTACTAGAGGTGAGTGGAACTTAAAAGTGGTAATGTCTTAATCGCCAACATTGCTGTCTTACGTAGAGCAGTGACGAGTTTCCGAGAGAATAACATTTCAGGATTAATGCTTTAAATTAACAACTCACAACTTGGTAGACTCACTGCAATCTATCATGTTGAAGATAGGTGGAGTTTATATTCAGGGATACCTCTTACATTTTCTAGGATTTCTTGGCCTTATTAATTCAAATCTTACTCTCAATGCATGCATGCAGCCAAGATAATTACAAGAAGGCAAGATCAAAGCCAGCATATTATAGTCTATTCCATTTTCTGCTGATGTGAGTGATCTGCTTCTCCTTTGATGTTGTATGCTTCTACAGCGAAAGTACAGAGGATAAAAATACTACACCATGTAATCTGGCATTTATCCCATGAGAGCAGAATTCCAAATTGTGACACATGTCAAGAAGTTAAAAAAAAATAACTTAAAAGAGTCGTATGCTTTATAAAGTGACATACTCTCCACTTAAACACCATCGAACATCATTTTCCATTACAAATTTAGTCCCTGATATAAAATTCAAAGAATTTTTGTAACTTTAGTAGAAGAAAATAGTTACCATATTTACTAGCAATTACATTAAACGTGTGCCTGAGACTTTAGTCCACCTAATGAGGGCAGTTGAGAGGAAGCAGACGCACAGCACACACACACATATTTGTGTTTGTACATCCATTCCATGATTCGGAGTCAGCGTGTACTCTACACACATATCCAGCTGGTTTTCGTTTGCTATGAGTCTTCTATCACCTTAGGTCATGAGGTTGAGCAACTGGCAGATCTCTGAACTATTTGTTGTTGATCAGAGAAACAGAGTTCTTGGTCTAAAACATTGTATTTGACTTAAATATTCTTCCTTACATTCTATTGGATGCTTAATGTTGCTAGTCTGATCGCACTGTTTCTGTCTTAGTTCACCTTTTAGAAATATGTTAAGTGTGTGTGTGTGTGTGTGTGTGTGTGTGTGCGTGCATGTATGCACACATGTGTGTTTGGCTTACTTCTATATACATGAACATAGAAACTGTGGTATTACTTCTAAATTACATTTCCTAGAAAATTAAATTGAATTCTTGCCCTTCTGGAGGAAAATAACATTTTCCAATCATTCCTAAGTTACTAGTTGATTCTAATCCATTCCATTTTGGACTCAGACCCTTTGAGCTATCATGATCAGACATAAATGTTTTGTTAAGAAAATGGAAAATTGTTTTTTAGAGGTTGTCACCTCTAAAACACAGTGCCCAAAGCTGAGAAAACCATTTTGATAGAATACAACTTAACATGCACACTTCACTTCCAATCAAAATCAAAGCTAGTTTTCACTTTGAAAAATAATGGCTTTCATTTTTCCCATGAACTAAATATTCAAGGACTTCTGAATGCCAGAATGATTGTAAGGTATGACAATGTAAGAAGACCAAAACAAATATATAATTTTTTTTATAATTCCTTGCTTCTAACTTCTCCATTATTAGGATGAACTTCTAATAATGTTGAATACAATAAAATAAAGATCATGAAGTATAGTTGAATATGGCATAAAGAATTACCTCTGGTGATCTCTGACATTATAGAAAATGGTGGTGCTAGAACACTAAATATGACCATATGTTCTGATGACTTTTGGAGACTGTAGACATGTAGCCTTGATATAGACCCCTGACAAAAATTTAAGGTACATTTTCAAACAAATGTTTCTGAGACAATGTGAAATTGGGGGTCGGAGTCACATTTTGTCAATATGGGTTCAGTTAGAGCCAATTATGTCTGTGTAATCTCAATTCCTTTAACTTGAGTGCTACAATAAGAAAATACCATTTTACTCCATTAACTACCTGGTTAATAAATTAAATTTTTTAAAAAAGATTTTATTTATTTACTTGACACAGAGAGAGCAGAATCAGGTAGAGCATTAGGCAGAGGCCGGGGGGTAGCACGGTTCCCACTGAGCAGAGATCCCAGTGTGGGGCTCAATCCCCAGACCCTGGGATCATGACCCTAGCCGAAGGCAGACACTAAACTGACTGAGCCACCCAGGTGCTCCCCCATTAATCAATTTAATCTTGGTGTTTTGGGTTCATTGAATGTCAAGTAGGAAACATGAAGTCTTTCTTGCTGTTCACTGGGATCTCCTCTTCCCTCACTGGTTACTTCTTTTCAGTTTCCTTTTCTAGATCTTCCTTTTCATTTTTCCTCACCTCCAAACACTGGATTTCTCAGATATTAAGCATCCGAGTTCTTAATTTTCTGTCTACATTCAATCCCCAGGTCTTCTTCCTTACTCCTATAGCTTTAAATACCACCTAGATATTAAAGCCCACAAATTTCTACCCCTAGCCCCAGACCTGTCCCTCTGAATTAGAATCATATACCCAACTTCCTTCTCAATCATCTCTCTTTGGCATCTCTATTTTTCTATCATTTAACCCTATTGAGGCATCATTATGTTTTAGTCACTGTTCTAAAGGTTTAGATAAGAATGTCTTAACTAATTTAATCCTCATAATAACTTCATGAAGTCAATAACATTATTATTATCAAATTATAGGTCAGAAATCTGGGATATAGTTATTTGCTTAAGTTTACACAGAAATATATAACTCAGATTTAACATGTCCCAAATATAACTACCGATTTCTTCTCCACTACTCATCCTTTGTCAGTTTCCCATGCCAATACACAGCACATCCATTCAATCTGTCAACTGTCACCATTAAGAATGCTTGTCCTTAAATATTATGCTCTAAATTAAAATGATAATATCCTTTGCTTAGTATATTTACTTTGGTTGCCTAATGTAAAAGATTCAATTTTCCTATTCCTTATTGCCACTAGAAGGTGTTGTTTTGTTCCCCTGGGCTCACAGCTGCCTAGAAGAAAGGCTGCAAATCCCCATCTCCCTTGTAAGTAGCCAGGGCCCTATAGACTATGTTCCAGTAAATGAAAGTGTTGTGTGTGTCCATCATAGTGACTTGAAAAGGGATATATAAGTCACTTGTGGAGCGGGCATCTAAGTAAAAACTAAAATTTGTTTTTTTATTTTTTCACAATAATACATTTGTAGCCGGGAGGTAGATGCCCAGGCCGATAATGGCTTACCTAACCTTAATCACTTCCAAATGTACCCAGGTTATGATATTCTTGCCAATAAAAGATGAGTCAAATGATTAATATGTGTCATTTCTAGTTTGCAGACTTGAAAAATTCCTCATGTGTCCTACTTTTTCCCCTTCACGTGAGCTTCATGGTGGACATATCTTTGTTTCAAATTTAGATGTGTAAACTAAGTCTAGGAACGATGAAGAAAAAAAGGTAGAAGGAATCTGTGTCCTTTGGAAGTGAAGAGCAGCCAGCTAAACTAACCTGGAATGATGGATGTGGGGAAAACAAAACTATTTTGCCTGTATTTGTGATCTATCAATGGTTAAGATTTTTATCCTAAATAAGGCATGTTTTCTTATCATTCATACTTCCAGCTGGAACGTGAATTTTGAATGTTGGAGCTTGAAGAGTCATGTTGGACAATGAGATAAAAGCTACATGTTAATGACATCATATCCAGATTCCTTTTAATCGCGGCTCATGCTCAGATTTTGTGTATGTGAAAGAGTGAAACGGTGGCTTTATTTGATCAACTTCTATTTTGGCTATCCATCACTTGAGCTAAATGTAATTCTAATGAATTAACTGGGTTGTATTCCCTACTAAGTGGATTATTTGCATTCTGTCAATTAGTATAGAGCTAGTTCGGAAGCACTTCTGTTCTGGCTAAGAGAGTTGCTTGCAGTCTGGATATCAGCACATTCTTTATTTATTATCTAAGAGAACATGGTTCTTCTCCAGGCAGTCCTTCTTCATGAGCTATTATGTCACAGGTACAAATGAGTGGGTATTGTTATAAACCTGAGATACAGGAGTTTTCATTACAAAGTTTCCATTTATCTTGTTTGAAGAGTTGCCCATTTCTTTCCTGTGATATCCCTAGAAGATAAATTTGTTGCAATAAGATAAAGGAAACTCTTCATTGAAAACCACGGCAAACACTCAGGTCAGTTTTAAAGTGTATTTTCCACACCCCACATTATTACAGCATGTCCAATTAAATTTTAGTGCCCAGGGATCATTCTGGCTATTATTTTCTAATAGAATGGAGTATAATATTATCTTTGAAACAGTTTCTGTTCGAATTATTACCCTCCTCACCCCACTCTGCCTTTACTGCCTTTATGTGGACTCCCTAACCTGAATTGTCTCCAAACTCATGTCCTATAGTTCCAGGCTAAAATTTGGAATTTTTATATATTTGGGGAACAGCCTTATAATCCATCCCATTTCAGAACAAATTCCTATACTTATTACAAAGGAAGGAAGAATAAACTGCAAATTGATAACCTAATATATGTCCAGAGTAGCCCTTCTTTTGTTTTATTAAACTATCAAAAGAAAGTTTGTGCCTATTGCAAAAATTCCTAGGCAATTAATAATTAAGTGTATTTTAAAAACAATAGTAATAGATAATACTGATGGGCTAAAATAATGTAAGCCTAACCTCTGGATAATTAGGACTAATATTTTGTGACACTTTATTGTCTGAAACATTTTAACAGCAATTATTCTATTTGATTCTCATAGTTCTTTAAATAATTTTTTTTTTTATTCAACAGACAAAGATCACAAGTAGGCAGAGAGGAAGGCAGAGGGAGGAGGAAGCAGGTTCCCTGCGGAGCAGAGAGCCCAATGCGGGGCTCCATCCCAGGACCCTGGAATCATGATCTGAGCCGAAGGCAGAGGCTTTAACCCACTGAGCCACACAGGCGCCCCTGATTCTCATAGTTCGATGCAGCAGGATGAACAGGTATTGCCATATTAGACATTTTTTCTTTAGATATGTAACCTAAGGCTTCTATAATTTTAGCAACTATCTAGATAGCATGTAGCAAAGGTAAGCCTACAGATTCCAGGATCTGTCATCTTCCTACTTGCCATATAGTGTATGAAAACAACAACAACAACAACAACAACTTATACATCTCTTTGGAAGATTGCATTGCTGTCCTTACACATATAGAAGAATTGTGCCAATTTATGCAAAAATAGAATAGATGAGAGACAAGACTTAATAAAGTGTCTGTCCGCTTTCCTGGAATACTGGCCTGTAGTAAGAACGTGCTTTCAGTTGAAGAGATGACAGGTTTTAGTTAAATATTTTAATGAAGCCCATTTTTATTGTTTTTGATTTTTTCTGATATGGCTTCTTATTCAAATTTTGTCTTTACCTTCAAAGAAAAATCCGGTGCCAGGAGATAAATCTATACTGGGCAATATTCCTTGTAATTATCATCACTATTAACATTACTGCCATGAAAAATGTTTCTCCAATTATATTTTAAGTGAAAGAGGCCATGTCTTTTTATATGTTCTTCATAAAACTGAAAATTTAGTACAGAAAAATCTTTTTGTTTAACGCCAATAAAAGGACAGATAATTTTCCGGCCTGTGTGCCCCTGTCCTCACAATGTATTTTGAGAGTGATGTGCTTTTGAAAAGTCTGAGGCAGTAATCTCAGGTACCTCAGGATCTATGTGTGGATGCCTAAATATTTTGAGCAAAGTGCCTTCTTGATATTATTTATATTGTGTTTTTTAATAAAATTCCAGTTTTTAGTAAAACTGCCTTATCGACTGGTGGTTTGGGCACCTTATGTAGAAAGCTGGTTTCTTTTTCTTTAATAATTATTCCCATCCCTAGTAAAGAGTGATTTCTTAAAGGAGCTCATCTGATACAAATGCCTTAAATATTATCAGTAATTCAGGCGAATACAAGGATGTTTATAAAGGGGGTAATTCAAGCAGCTTTGAAACCACTGTAAATGTATGAAAAATATGTATTTTCCCCTCTCTCTGAGTAAACTGCACAGAAACCAACATAAATGGTGCATAAAGCTCTCATGACTTAGGCCCTAGGCTACATATTTAAGTGGTCCCCACTGTATTCACATATAGACAGTGGCATCGTATATTAAGAATCACAATAATAGCAAAACAACTATAACATTATTAGCATGATTTTATTTTTATTTTTATGGCTTCCTGACCAGTTTGACAACTACCTACTGGCTTTTAGGAAATGTCTAAAATGCCAGTTATACATACTTTATGTTGGAGAAGATAGACAGCTTTAGTTTTACTCGTGGGATCATCCACAGGAAAGCTTCTCAGAAAAAATTGGGGGGTCTCAAGTTACAATGAACATTCCATATACAGGCTTCCTTGTTATCAATTAACTCAACTTACTTCTTCATCAATTTTTTCCCCTTTCAGTCTTGATGGTTTTATGACCTAGACCCAGGCAATACCCTTAGGCGGTCCATGTGATAACTGACACATTTTCTAACACGGTATAGTGATGCCCAAGTCACAGCTTTCAGGCCGTGACTTGAGCTTATTGGAGTCTGCAGCAGGGGCTCCTTTTATCCTCATACATCAGAATCCACTGACAGCTCTCCCATGCAGGGACCACGCAGATCTCTCCCCCAGGAAAATATATGCAAACACCTCCAGAACATTGTAATGGTTGCTAGGCATCACAATGGTGACATCTTTATGATAAACACAGTATGCAGAAGAAGGTCTAATAAAAGAATAACAAATTATTACATGCAAAGGGCAATTTTATAAGATTAAAGGGGATAATAAATTACTGCTAGCATCAGAATACCATGGTACCTTTTAAGATATTTCACAGTGGAGACAAAATGAGCCACCCTATAAAAACCCGGAGAACGTAGGAGAGAATAGCAAACTGCTTTTCTGCATTTCTGAAAGATAGTCATGATACTTCCTTATAATATGGTGAGTTCAGGAAGTAATTATGGCAAAATAGGGTTATGCATGTAGTTCCTACTGAGATGTTATTATTCTTTTTCATACAGCTATTGTATGTCCAGTAACTTGCAATCTGCACACTATTAACTTAACCAAAAACCCATAAGATTTTATTTCTAAAACAATTTCAATACATGAAATATTACATAGTACATTCTAGGACTCAAATATATTTTATAATAATTAGTTAATATATGTTTTTCACAGGATAGTAGGAGTTTTGGTATTTCGTTAAAAGGCAGTGAATCACTTCCCTTGATGATTTTGATCAGGTGTTCAATAAATAAAAAGGAAACTATTTCTAGATTTTCATATTTAATTGACATTTCTCTTTCACTTTGAAAAAGAACCAGTGTTTCTTACTTTTTCTTGTCTGTACTTATATTACAAAGTGAGAAAAAAATTCTGTTACTTGAACATTGGAGGCATGACATTTGTAATATATAGAATTATTATTTTATTTTGTTACAAGAACAGGAGCTATTCAGACATTTCCAGTGATAAATCTAATCTAAGGTAGAGGGGATGAAGGAAGGAAAAGAGGGAGAAAGGGACAGAGAGAGTAGAGAGAAAGAAGACCTAAAAGGAAGGAAAGAAGACCTGAAAGGAAAGAAAGGAAGGAAAGAAGACCTGAGAGTAGAGAGAAAGAAGACCTGAAAGGAAGGAAAGAATAGAAGAAAAGAAGGAAAGAAAGGAAGGAAGGAAGGAAGGAAGGAAGGAAGGAAGGAATGGAAGTAAGCCATGAGACTTTCTAAATTGGACTACCTCCCCAAATACTTTTAGGGGCATCCTGGTGGCAAGTCCGTTAACCATTGGACTCCGGGTTTCAGCTCAGGTCATGATCTCAGGGTCCTGGGATTGAGCTCTGTATCAGGCTCTGTGCTCAGCTGTGAGTCTGCTCACCTCCCTCACTCTCTGCCCTCCCTCTTATACCTCATGCATGCTCTCTTTCTCTCAAATAAATTAATTAAAAAATAAAATATTTATAAATAGCTGCTTTAAGTTATGATTAAGTTATGATTCATTGGATAGAAATAATTCAGCCAACCTTTACTGGTGAGCTATTTGTTGCTGTTGTGGCTGAGCCATTGGACTCAGATTTGACCTAAGGACAAGTTGAAGTTTAAAAAAAATGCATTGACATTTTTTTATACTTTTTGTTACTGCTCATGAATACTTGAGAGAAGGGGTGTATCCTATTCATCTTTTTCCCCAACACCTTAATAGCTCTTTCTACTGTGGCTGTCATATAGTGGTAACTCAGAAGTAGGGGAAAGTATACAGAGTACAGCTTTCCAATAGCATCATACTTGAAGTGCTTTCTGAAAGGGGGTCCTCACCTGATCAGAATAATAAATATTTCTTTTGACTGATCTTGAAATCTCCTCAAGGTGAGTTTGTAATTCCTGACAGTGCTGGTAGGTGGAAGAGGGAAATGGTTGAGTTATTACTAATAATTATTGGGTATAGTTTGGAGAAAAATTTGGGGAGGGAGGCACTGAACGGGGGCATTGAAGTTCCTCAAGAATTTATGCATCCTCCTTCTCACTGGGAGATACACAAAGAGAAAATGGAAGTTCAGTCAACTTGAATATTTAATGAATACAATTAGGTATCTGTCTGTGGGAGTCATTCATATTGTTTCTTTTTTTAAAATATGAATTGCTTTTTAAATTATCATGTAGAAAATGTTTTCCTTATTCTTTCTTTGATGCTCTTCCATGTTTATGTAGATCCAAGTTTCTGACCTATTTCAGAATACTTATTACATATTTGAAATTGTGACTATGAGACAACCACTAATTAAATTTATATTTAGCTATATCTTACCTCGGTTTTGCACATCTTTTTATGAGAGGGCTTCTGGACAGTGGGTAGTAGTGTATATTGTAAAGCCTACTTTCTGGGATTCTTTTGAATACAAATAATTTTGACTCCTTTTCTTTTTAATTTGGAGACTTGGATGAGTTCATCTTTGGATGTCCCCGTTTCCTCATCTGTGAAAATGGGAATAATAATGGTTCATCTCAGGAGCTTTTTGTGAAGATTAAAAGCACTGATAACATTAAATTCACTTAAGACAGTGCTAGCTACTAAAGCCTTCTGTGTCCTACAAAGTCTCAAGAAAAAGATGGTTTATCAGAACTCTTGTCTTGACTTCAAATACAGCTTTTGTAAGCATTAATTTCAAAACTGGGGTCATCTAGGCTTAGGGGTATTTTAGCTAATGAAGACATTTCTATTTTTCTATGAATGAGAAAAAAACCATATATACTCACAATGGGATGTACTGATAAGGATAGTATTTTCTTTTGTTTATGCAGTTGTTGCTACTGTTGTAATACAATTCCACTTAAAAGTGTGTTGATTAGCTCTGACTGGTGAGGAACCAGCCAGCTATGTATTAACAAAAAATGTAATGACATTAACATGTAATCAATTTTCATCTGGTAGATGAAACATTTTAACATATAAATGCATAAGGGAAAAGTAGGAGTTATTGATAGAAAAAAGTCAAGGGGAGCCACTGGGATATCTTTTTATAAAAAAATGTAGTAGAAATTTTTCAAAGAGGAGGTTTTAGATTTCTACAACCTTATCCCATATGTTATATGCCTAATATGTGAGGAACTCATAAAGAGTAGTCCTTTTTAAGTGGTTTTTTTTTTTCTATAATGTTTTGTAATTGGCTTGGAATTAAAAAAAAAAAACTTCCACTAACACCTGAATGAAAAAACAAAACAAAACTGTCTTTTCAGCTTTTATTTCAAAAAGACATTCTATCCATTTTACAGTAATTAAATATAGCTATAACCATGGATCAGTGAAAAAGATCAATTTTTAGGTGTATAGTAACTGTATCTTTACATATTATCATAGTAATACTAATATATCTTATTTATAGGGTCCACTATCTGAGAAGTCCAAAGTATTTTATGAATATTATACCATTAATCCTATGTGACAAGCATGACTATTCCCAGTTCACCGATGAAGATGCAGCAGAGAGGCTGCCGAGTCAGCAAAAATTGTTCTGTCTTGTGAGAGAGAAATGTGTGTCATATCCAAGACTTTTCTATGAAGAATGCCTTGGAGAGGAATGCAGAACAGCCATAGACCAATAACAATTTTTGAAGTTCTTGGAGCTGTTAGTCTTCCTTGAAAAGCTGAAGCAACGTCCGTGAATTTGTTAATGATGGGTTCTTACTATTCTGAGTTAGTTATGAAGTAGACATCAATGGATTTTTCAGTAATCTTGCTTTATTAAATGAGGGCATTTTTTTTTTTCTTAGAGATCTTGCTGACTCAACTTCAAGTGATGGGCACAGGATCTTCCTTTGCTCTTTGGATGGAAATTGAGGAAATTGGTAGGATACAGCTCACTGTGTGACCTTTTCATTTTCATCTATGTTTCGCCTTTCACCTAACCTCTGATTTCCAGTTTAGTTCAGTTTTGTTATTTTTTTTGTTTTTGTAAATTTTGGCCTTTTATTAAATTTTTGATCTGTGGTGACTTTCTTGACCTTCATTTTTACATATTTTAGATCTTTATACATAAATAAGGCTAAGCAGATGAAACTCTTCCTCCAAGAAATCATTGAGTAAATAAAAGAAAGAAACCTCAGTTATAGAGCAAAGAAAGTATTAAGGATGAGCTATGAGTTCCTATTACTTTTTAGACAGTTGGAATAGCACAACACTTTCAGTAATGTCCAAAGAGGTAAAAACTTGAAAGCAATCCTTTTCTATAGAATTAAAAATCTCATGAGAATTCTGCTTAATATCAGTGTCTAGTGTTAATGAGTATGAAAAAATACCACACTTACGGGAAGATAATTCTAGCTAAACCTTTTATTTAAAATTAGTAAACCTGACCTTGCATATTTTATTTATCATTTAGCTAAGATCCCTCAATATTTTTTTTCAGAATTAACTAATTTATGACCATTAAGAAAAACAAGTATCTTTTATAATGGCTGAATATTACTGAATTTTTAAAAATAATAAAAATAGTTCACAGATCCTCAGTATTACTTTAGAAGATTGTGTATTATTTTCCAATCTCTTCTTGGAATTTTGGTCTGAACTTACTATCTCTAGTTCTATACCTAGTTCTACTTGAACTACTTATCTCTTAATGTACTCTCTTAGCACTTGATACAGTTATGCCCTATGATGTAGGACTTAGTATTTTTCTCATACACAGCAACCACTATTTCTTACACTACCATATTGCATCTAATTCTAAGATGCTAGTGACTAAGGGATTTTTTAAAAATTTTATATTGCAGTATATATTGCAGTATAGTAGTAATGCAGTGCTTTCTTCTTAGAGTATTTTTTATGCTTAATTTTTTTCATACTGAAGTAGGCATTGATTTTATCAGTTATTTTTGAACTTATATTAAAAACAAAATATGAATAAAATAATTTGTTTAAGATACTTCTAAAACCTTTTAACCTTCAAAGCATTTCTTTTTTTTTATTTGCTTTGGAATTGAAAATTGTTAGTGTCTGTGTTTTAACACTCCCTTGGGTCATTGGTACTGAGCTTTTAAGCCAGCTTTTAAAAATAATAAACTTTACTTTTTTAGAGAAGTTTTGTGTTCACACCAAACCGAAGTGGAGAGTTCAGAGGGTTCTCAGGCCCCACACATACACAAGCTCTCTCTCTATTGATATTCCACACCACAGTGGTACATTTATTACCATCTGTGAACCTACGTAGACACATCATTATTCTCCAAAGTTCATAGTTAAGATTAGGGTTCAAGGGGCACCTGGGTGGCTCAGTGGGTTGAGCCTCTGCCTTCAGCTCAGGTCATGATCTCAGGGTCCCAAGATCGAGCCCCACGTCAGGCTCTCTGCTCAGCAGGGAGACTGCTTCCTTCTCTCTCTCTAATTGTGAACTCTCTCTGTCCAATAAATAAATCTTTAAAAAAAATTAGGGTTCAATATTGGTGTTGCACTTTCTATGGATATTGACAAATGTAGCTACATATTTCCATCATTATAATTTCATACAGAGTATTTTCACTGCCCTAAAAATCCTCTGTTCTCTACCTGTTATTCCTCTCTCCCTACTAACTTGTGGCACTCCCTGATCTTTTTACTGTCTCCATAATTGCCTTTTGAAAAATGTCTTATGGTTGGAATCATACTCATGCCACCTTTTCAAATTGGCTTCTTTCAGTTAATAACATGCTTTTTAGTTTCCTTTATATGTTCTCATACCTTGATAGCTCCATTTCTTTTCAGTACTGAATAATATTCTATTGTCAGGATGTTTCAGTTTATCTATCCATTCATCTCCTGGAGGACACCTTGGTTGCTTTCACATTTTGATAATTATGAATAAAGCTGCTATAAATATCTGTAAGCAGGTTTTTGTGTGAACATAAATTTTCAACTCATTCACTTCAACTCTTTAGGTAAATACCAAAAAGTGTGATTGGTAGACAGTATGGTAAGAGTATGTTTAGTTGTATAAGAAACTGTCAAATTATCTTACAGTGACTATACCATTTTGCATTTCTACCAGCAATGAGTGAGAGTTCATATTGCTCCACATCCTTGCCAGCATTCAGTGTTCTAGTATTTTGGATTTTGGCCATTCTGCTGCATGCATAGTAGAATCTCATTGTTTTAATTTGCAATTTCTTGATGACATTTGATGCTGAAAATATTTTCATATGTTTATTTGTCATCTTTCTATCTTCTTTGGTGATGTTAGATTCCTCTTCTTTTCTTATATATGCATTCAATACCATAAATTTCTCTTTATGAGCTGCTTTGCTGAATCCTATAAATTTTGATAAGTTATATTTTCATTTAGTTCATTTATTAATATCTCTTGAGATTTCTCCTTTAACCCATGTGGCATTTAGAAGTTTTCATTTTGATCTCTAAGTATTTAGGAATTTTCCAGCTATCTTTTTCTTGTTGATTTCTAGTTTTATAACATTGTGGTGAAGAGCGTACATCGTATGATCTCTGTTTTTTTAAAGACTTTATTTATTTATCTGAGAGAGATACACAGATAGTGTCAGAGATAGCAAGATAGAGCATGAGTGGGGAGTAGGGGAAAAGCAGGCTCCCCTCTGAGCAGGGAGCTGGACCTCAGGGTTCCATCCCAGGGTGCTGGGATCGTGTCCTGAGCAGATGGAAGATGCATAACTGACTGAGCCACCCAGGCGCCCCTGATTTCTATTTTTTTTTAAGACTTGTTAAGGTGATTTTAGGGCCAGAATGTGGTCTTTCTTAGGGATTGTCCCATGTGAGCTTCAGAATAATGTGTCATGTGCTGTTGTTGTTGAGGTAGTCTGTCAATGTCAATTATGTGCCGTTGATTGGTGGTGCTGTTGAGTTCTTGAACCAGCCTTTCAGTTATGAACTAAAGCTCGGAAATGGTTCTAACATACCTGATCTGCCAACCTACCAAGCAACCATTTGATTCCTAGGGATTAGATGAATACTCTGGTCTCTGAGATCTCATTTTAAGACTCTGACACCTACTCAGCACAAGTTTTGGCGTTGATAATTTTTATAGTTGAGTATGATTCATCAACGACAACTCTTTAAAAACTGTCCAGACTTGGAAATAACAACAGAGAGGAGTATCCTTTCCAGTGCAGTACTGAGAATTGTGTAGTAGACTCTCTATGGATTATCTGATTATAGGAAGGTGTGCTCATGTGTTTTCCTTTCTGTTATTTAGGCTATTATACAACTCTACTGAGGTAGATGTTTAGTAGTTAAAAAAGAATAAAGAACAAGTGATTCTTAGTCATATAAACAAAAATGCATTTTGTCTGATAGAGATAAAACTTCTAATTGAAAAGATGAGTCTACTCATTACATTTTATTGCTTTATAAGACACAAACCAATTTTGCATCCAATAGCAATTTATTTCAGCATTCTAGATGGCTTACATATATATGTTTTTTCTTCACATATTCCTCTGAACTGGTTTTGTATCTTGCTTTGGTTTCTTCATCAATTAAAGAATTTAATAAATCTTAGATGTGTATTCATTTTAAACTTGCATGTGAGGCATGATATTATGTTTTTGAAAATTTCACCTTCATGTAATTAACTCATGATACCCACCTGTGCCTCAGTGATTATAAGATACCACCCATTGTAAGATTTCAGAAATTTTAAAATATAAATTTGTGCATCTTTAAAATTGGCAAATATGATAATCACAAAGTTGTATTAATTTTTCTTCCAAATATCTCTTGAAAACATCTTTCTCTTTAATTCCCACTACCTTTGTATGAGTTTCTTTGCTTCATATTCATATCTGCATCTTATCCATAACTTACTTTAGCTTTACCATACCTTCCTTTAGCTTCATTCTCTCCATGCCATCCTTCAGTATATTGCCTGAATAATGATTCTAAACCCAAATACTTGTGGTACACTGCTGTTTCAAACCCTGAAATGATTTACTTCTTGGTATTGTATTCAGATTTTCACATTTTAAGTCCTACATATCTTACTTCTAACTTCATCTTTTCTGTAATTAGTCTCAGATTGTCTGACCTTCTTAGAGGTCTTGTACTGACAATATTACTTTCTAGTTAGAGATTCCTCAAGGCTCTAGAAACTCATCAGTGTTTCATAGCACTCAGCATATTACATACTTTTTCTTCTATCAATTTGATTTGTATTTTAAAGGTAGCTTTCTCATAGAAGCTTCTGAATGGCTATCTTAAATATTTCTTATGCATATTACCCTTTGGATAAAGAGTTTACTGAATTCCAGGTCATTTATTCAGTGAGCCTTATTTAAATTTAGCACTCGTGTTCAAAGACAGTAATTATATATATGTGTATTCTGAAGATGAGTCCAAAATCAATTAAAATAATAATTGGATCTGCTACTTCTCATTCTATTTTGTACATCTAGGGTATAAATTAGGAACATTAAAAAAGTTTTAGTGAACCACAGTAAAAATAAATTGAATTAGTACTTATTAGCATTTTAATTTGAACTTTTCTTATAGCCTAAACTTAAATAGACATAAATACCGACATAGATGTAGATACAGATATGTGTGAATGTTTAAAGTCTAGTGCATGCACAGAACATTCACCTTAGACACTTAGTTTTTAGTGTTGGCAAAAAGTGGAGTTTCTCACATTAAATGGAATCTGATTAAGTAAGGAATAAATTTTCTTATAAGTTTTTTAATGTAAAACATATTTATTGTAGATAGCTGAGAAACAACTCACAGAAAAGCTTTATTTGAAGATAAAATAATTTGTTTTTCCTATTGCAAGGTTTTTCATTAGAAAAAATAGTTATATGAACAAGTCTTTTAAGCAACACTCTTGTTTCCTAGCCCCCTAGTTACTAAATTATCGCAGTGGAAACACACATGTTGGAAAAAGCATGGGGGATGGTCATTGTTTTTTATAGAAATATGAAGAAGTGTTTTGTTTGTAATCTGTAACACATAAATATTTCATATCAGAATTTCATCTTGTAGATTTGTTCTTTTTTGAGCAGTTTCTGTAGGCAGGGTGCCTATTTCTATATATTTAACAATTCATAACCTATTTAACAAAAATTTAGTTAAAGCAGTTCATAGATATACTTTTTTTCTTATTTTTCTTATGTTATAGCTGTAAGAAGGATTGGCTATATTTATTACAAACCTTAAATTATGCATTTATTATAAATATTTAAAAGACACCCTTTGTACCTATTTTTAGAACTGATTTCATCCCGCTCTTCAACCAAGATTTGTATTCTGAGAACACAAACAACAGCAAACAAATGAATAAACAAACAGCAAACAAATCAAAAAAACATCAAAGCCTAGGTTGCGCATTGATAATGACTCAATTTCTTCTAGACTTAAAGCAGTCTCTTTCAGCTATCATTATCTCAGCCCATCATGAATTTCTGCGCAGGCATGTATTGATTCTTACCTTCAAGCTTCACCTTCCCTTTTGTCTGACAGCTACTGAAATTTTTAGTGAGTTTAAATATCATCTTGGTATAAGGAAGAGATGTCTAGTTCTTATGTTGATTTATTCTGAAGTTATTTGTAACTAGTTTGACACCTGAAATTTCCTCACCAGTATCCATTAAAATATCACTAGATCCACCTGATCTTTTGGACATGGACTGGCACACAGTGCTGCATCCCACAGTCTCAAGTCATGAGGCCCAGTTTTTCCCACCTACTCTTCTAAAATGCAGGTTTCTTTTCACTGTGTCTGTATTGCTCCTGGGGCAAATGGGACTCCTTGGATTGCCTAGATTGGTGTTTTTGATGGTGGAAAAGCAATCTGGAATAAAATTGCTCAGCACAAATCAAGGCAATGGTACCAATTTGCAATAGTAGCTATTTTATCCTTACCACAGTGAACCAGTATTTTGTAAATGACTAGTTACAAATGCATGGGTAAAACCACCAATCAAAGTATAAGATAGACCACTGGATTTTGGTGTAATAGTGTATGGTTAAGAAACTACCACTTGTAGAGTGTTGGCATAGTACCTTAGAAAGATATTCATAATTATCTCAAAAAGTAATTTATATACTCCTGTTATTTCCATATAAATGTCTGGGTATCCTTTAATGATTTTAACATATCATAAAAGATACACTGTTGACTGAAGAAGCAAATATGGGAAACTGGCTGTCTTCTATTATGCCAGAAATTAAGGAAGGTTAGAAAAGTGTAAATAAAAATCTCTCTTACTTATTATTTTTTGAAAATTATTTGTTTCATGTTAACATTAAAATTTTGTTTGAATTTCTAGTATGTTAAGTAGTAGATTTTAAATTTTTAATAGAGTAAATATTATGACTCTGTGTGCTTCTCAATAATTTGTAAAGGTATGGGATGGTCATGAAATCAAAGAATTAAGAGAACCTCTGTTCTAAATACTACATATAAGCAGGGGACCTGAGGTGCTTCTCAAACCCATCTTGATTAGACTAGGCCTTTTCTCAACTAATTTCTGCCATCTCAAGAGCACCATATTATTCTCAGAAGCAAAAAACTACACTTCCTCATTTAGGCTTTTCTATCAACCATCTCTCCCCAGCACACATATGATTTCTTAATTTTCCCTTTTTCTCTTCAGAATGCAACCCTCCAGCTCCCTCCTCCATCCCAACAGATTACAAGTGTTTTCTCATTCTTTTCTGTAAAGTCAAGTTTTGAGACAATTGTATAGTTGTTATATGCTTTTAAGAATATAGCTGTAAAAGTTTATTTTGAAAATAAGAGTTTAGAAATGAAACAATGACTTTCATTATTTTAAATCATTTTTGTACTCTCTTTCCTGAGATAATATTAGCCACGGGTCTTATTCTTCATGGCTAAAAGATTATAGGAGGAAAGTAAGTATACGCATACCTTTGTACATGCATACATAAAAATAAAGTAAGTTGGGAGATATGTCAAAACATTATTTCACTAAAATTATTTTTTCACTGCATGGTGTGCCTTTTAAAATTCTGTCTTCCTATGGGCCATTTTCTCTGCGATAACAACATTCTAATCTCTTTTCTTTAGTAAAAAGTCTTCATTTATGAATTTTTAGATTAGGCACTACTATGGGCTGAACTGTGTCTCCTTCTTCCACCTCCAAATTTATATGTTGGAGTTCTAAATCTGAGTATCTCAGTAGCTCAGAATGTGCCTTTAATGAGGTAATTAAAATAAAATAAGATCATCAGTGTGGGACCTACTCCATTGTAACTGGTGTCCTTATAAAAAGAGAGATTAGGACAGAAATATGCAGAAAGGAAAGACCTTGTGAAGACAGAGGGAGAAGATGTCCAGCTACAAGCCTCAGAGAGAGATCTGGAAGAAATAAACTCTGATGACCCCTTGATCTCTGATTTTTGGCCTCCAGAATTGTGGGAAGCACAAACCTAATTAGTTATCGTACATGCTCTTTAGGGTTGAGCTCAAATATTGTTTCTTGCAGGAATATTTTTCTCAAATCCTGGTTTTTTAAATATGTTTAGCTTATTTGCTATGGAAACATGACATATTGGGCTTCATTTATCTCTCTATCATATCATTACCTCATGGGATTGAAAGTGAATTCACTTGATTTTATCAATCTTTACCAAAATATCCTTGATGGATGGATCCATAGCTTACTCAACTTTGCATTATCAATAACTTGTACCAGCACTAACCTAATGAAAATAATCAATATATGTTTTCTTAAAAGGAAAGAATACATCTCTGGGCATGAGAAAGACATAGTGGTGGGGAAAATGTGAAATCTTGAAAATAGGTAAAAAGCGGGACACCTGGGTGGCTCAGTTGGTTAAGCGGCTGCCTTCGGCTCAGGTCATGATCCCAGCGTCCTGGGATCGAGTCCCACATCGGGCTCCTTGCTCGGCGGGGAGCCTGCTTCTCCCTCTGCCTCTGCCTGCCACTCTCTCTGCCTGTGCTTGCTCACTCTCTCTCCCTCTCCCTCTGACAAAAAATCAAATTAAAAAAAAAAAATCATTATTTAAAAAAAAATAGGTAAAAACCTTACAGTTTATCTTTATGATGGAATAATGATGCTCAGAAGACCCTTGGGGTTACCTGATTTTAGAGAGACTGTTCTATCATTGGTCTTAACTGGTTTGTTTTGAAATTTTTAGAGGTAGAAGTTAACTTGGGTGGAGCAGATGGTGATACAGAATATTTCTGTTCATAAAGATGCATGTGAATTTTTTCTGATAGTAATGTAAAAATGTTTTTTTCCCCCATCCTCCCTGCCCTAAAAGATGATTCCAAACATTGCATTTGAAGGCTCACTGGATATTAAGCAATTGTTTATCTATCTGTAAGTTAATTTCAGGTTACTTGATTGTGTGCATGTCTTCAGATTTATTTTGCACATGCTTTAACATCTTATTTCTTCACTTATTAAAGAGTTAAAATTTGAAATTCTTTTATTTTATAGCTGTATGTATTTACTCTAAAAAATTCTTTAATCATAGCATATTAATAGAAATCATCTCTATGAAATATTATCCAGTCCAATTGAATCATTTTCTGCCAATTTTCTAGCCCTTAAAATTTATTAAGAAAATGAACTTTGTACTTTCTCACTAAACAATAACTAATAAGAGATGATTTAAAATTATATCCTTCCTTCCTTCTTTCTGCTTTTTGAATTATATTAACTTTATTTAAAAGAGACTTTGGGCTGATTTGTATTACCTGGCCATCATAGGGTTTCTATTACTTTCTTTATTTGCTTTTATTCTTTATAGTTTTCTTTATGTATGAATTGAATCATCTGAGTGAGGCACTTTCTTTAATTCATCATTTTCGTCATGTTGTTAGTGTACTGTTGTCCTGAAATCTTGCTTTAGAATATTTTAATATTCTTTTATAATACTTTGTAAGACTACATTTGGCCTAATTAGAAATGTGAAATCAGAAGGGATGATGGCAATGCTCAAACTTTACTTCAAATGAACTTATAGTCATTTCAAGCAGAGGTCAAAGAAATAAACTATAACTCATTAGCTGGGGGCTATGAGTGCTCTCCTAGCCATACTGGAAATTGGAAGCCCCTTGGTTTCTTGTCCTTAAGGATTTTGAGTATTAAACTAATTGTTAAATATACCAAGTAGACTGACAGTAAAATAACAGGCTCTGCTGATATGTATAGAATAAAAAGGCTATCAATTTCACAAAGGATCCCTTTTTGGTTAATATTTACAAGCAATCTCCATGTCAGTAACTTGTGACATACCACAGAGAAATCTCTAAAGTATAGATGGTCTAAAGCTTTTTGTTTCCTGTTATACAGAAATGGTTTTAATGATATATCAAGCAATTATATAAAAAGATCCTTTTGGGGAGAGGATAAAAACACTCTACATATTTTATTTATGGTGAGCAATATGCCTGTTATTTGGAGCATATAATTAGCTGCCTTAATATAAGCAGCATATCTACATATTAATATTTGAGCTAACCTTCTTTTTAAAAAGTATTGTTTTGGGCTAAGTTGGTTCCTGTGGAGCTAGGTGGGCTGGGAGAGAGAGGTTTGTGGGAGATTATAATCTAAGGCTTTCTATAGTTTGTTCATGGAGGCTATCCCTCGTATCTACTGAGTATATACCAGCAGAGGTGCACCTTGACCGGATTGTGGTTGATCTATTCAGCTAAACAACCTCCCAGGATATGAGGGTGGCTCAGTGGGTTAAGCCTCTGCCTTCCGCTCAGGTCATGATCTCAGGATCCTGGGATCGAGCCCTGCATCAGGATCTCTGCTCAGCAGGGAGCCTGCTTCCCCGCTCTCTCTCTGCCTGCCTCTCTGCCCATCTGTGATCTCTGTCTGTCAAATAAATAAGTAAAATCTCAAAAAAAAAAAAAAATGAACAACCCCTCAACCACCTCTCACCAAAATGACTAGGAGGAGGAACACCCAACAGAAGAAAAATTCAGAGACTGTGCCCTCTCCATCAGAACTATTGGATATGGACAAAAATAGTATGTTGGAAAGGGAATTCAGGGTAACAATTATCCAGGCAATGGCCAGGTTGGAGAAAACCATTAGTGACAACATAGACTCTCTAAGGAGGGAAGGGAGAGACACCCAGGAAGAAGTTAAAAATCCTATAAATGAGATCCAATCTAATCTACTCTGACAGCTAGGGTAACTGAGGCAGAAGATAGAATTAGTGATCAAGAGGACAAAATGATAGAGGAAAAGGATCAGGAGAAGGCATGGAACAAACATCTTAGAAGCCATGAAAACAGAATTAGGGAAATAAATGACACCATGAAACATAACAACATCAGAATTATTGGGATGCCTGAGGTGGTGGAAAAAGAAGACTAGAAGATATAGTTGAACAAATACTGGATGACAATTTTCCCAATCTGGGGACTGGATCAAGTCTTTGTGTCCTAGAGGCAGAAAGAACACACACCAAGATCAACGAATCTAGAAAGACCTCAAGGCACTTAATTGTGAAACTCATGAGTCATAATTTTAGACAAGAGCTTCTGAGGGCAGCTAGGGGGAAGAGATTCCTTATGTACAGAGGAAGGTCCATCAGAATAATGTCAGATCTGTCCACAGAAACCTGGAAAGCAAGAAAGGGCTGGCAAAACATATTCAGGGCACTAAATGAGAAGAACATGCAGCCAAGAATACATTATCCATCAAGGTTGACATTCAAAATGGATGGAGAGATAAAGAACTTCAAAGACTGGCAAAGTTTAAGAGTATGTGACCACCAAGCCACACTACGAGAAATACTAAGGGGGGTTCTATAAAAGAAGAAAGAAACTAATAGTGATATAGACCAGAAATTTACAGAGACAATCTATAGAAATAAGGACTTCATAGGCAACATGATGTCAATAAAAATGTATCTTTCAATAATTACTCTCAATGTGAATGGCCTAAGTGCTCCCATAAAATTGCACAGGGTTGCAGATTGGATAAAACAACAGGACCCATCCATATGCTGCCTACAAGAGACATATATGGAACCTAAAGATACATCCAGACTGAAAGTGAAGAGATGGAGAAACATCCTGCATGTCAATGGGCCTCTAAAGAAAGCTGGGGTAGTGATTCTCATATCAGATAAATTAGATTTTAAACTAAAGACTATAGTCAGAGATAAAGAAGGACACTACATCATTCTTAAAGGGTGTATCCACCAAGAAGATCTAACAATTGTGAATATTTATGTCCCCAATAAGGGAGCAGCCAACTACATAAGCCAACTGTTAATCAAAATAAAAAGTCAATTGATATGAATACATTAATAGTAGGGGATCTAAACATGCCACTCTCAGTAATAGACATCTCATCCAAGCAGAAAATCAACAAATAAACAAGAGCTTGAAATGACACATAGGACCAGAGGGACCTCATAGATATATACAGAACATTCTACCCTAAAACAACAGAATACTCATTCTTCACGAGCACACATCGAACTTTCTCCAGAATAGACCACATACTGGGTCACAAATCAGAGATCAACTGATAACAAAGATTGAGATTATTCCCTGCTTATTCTCAGACCACAATGCTTTGAAATTGGAACTCAACCACAAGAAAAAGTTTGGAAGGAACTCAAACACTTGGAAGCTAAAGACCACTCTGGTTAAGAATGTTTGGATCAACCAGGAAATCAAAGAAGAACTTAAACAATTCATGGAAAGCAATGAGAATGAAGACACATCAGTCCAAAACCTATGGGATATGGCAAAGGCGGTCCTAAGGGGAAAATACATAACCATCCAAGCCTCACTCAAAAAAATTGAAAAATCCAGAATACACTAGCTCTCTTTACACCTTAAAGAACTGGAAAACCAACAACAAATTAAGCTAACCCATGCACAAGAAGGGAAATAATAAAGATCAGAGCAGAAATCAACCAGATAGAAACTAGAGATATAGTAGAACACATCAATGAAACTAGAAGCTGGTTCTTTGAAAGAATCCATAAGATTAATAAACCACTGGCCAAACTAATCCAAAAGAAAAGAGAGAGGACCCCAATTAATAAAATTATGAGTGAAAGGGGAGAGATCACGACTAACACCAAGGAAATAGAAACGATCATCAGAAATTATTATCACCAGTTATATGCCAATAAATTAAGCCACCTAGATGAAATGGATGCATTGCTGGAAACCTATAAACTTCCAAAACTGAATCAGGAAGAAATTGACAACCTGAATAGACCAGTATCTAGTAACAAGATTGAAGCAGTGATCAAAAACCTCCCAAAAGACAAGAGCCCAGGACCTAATGGATTCCCTGGAGAATTCTACCAAACATTCACAGAAGAAATAATACCTATTCTCCTGAAGTCATTTCAAAAAAATAGAAACAAAAGGAAAACTTCCAGACTCTTTTTATGAAGCCAGCATTACCCTGATTCCCAAACCAGGCAAAGACCCCACCAAAAATGAGAATTTCAGATCAATATCCCTGATGAATATGGAAGCCAAGATTCTCAACAAGATCCTAGCTAATAGGATCCAACAATACGTTAAAAAGATTATCCACCATGACCAGGTGAGATTTATCCCTGGGATGCAAGGGTGGTTCAACATTCACAAATCAGTCAATGTGATAGAACAGATCAGTAAAAGAAGAGAGAAGAACCACATGGTCCTCTCAATTGATGCAGAAAAAGCATTTGACAAGTTACAGCATCCATTCCTGATTAAAATGCTTCAAAGCATAGGGATAGAGGGAGCATTCCTCAACTTCATAAAATCTATCTATGAAAAACCCACAGCAAATATTATCCTCAATGGGGAAAAGCTGACAGCCTTCCCTTTGAGATCAGGAACACTACAAAGATGTCCACTTTTGCCACTGTTCAATATAGTACTAGAAGTCCTAGCAACAGCAATCAGACAACAAAAAGAAATAAAAGGCACTAAAATTGACAAAGAAGGAGTCAAACTCTCTCTCTTCACCGATGACATGATATTTTATATGGAAAACCCAAAAGACTCCACCCTCAATCTTCTAGAACTCATACAGCAATTCAGTAATGTGGCAGGATACAAAATCAATGTACAGAAATCAGTTGCTTTCTTATACACTAACAATGAAAATATAGAAAGGGAAATTAGAGAATCAATTCCATTTACTGTAGCACTGAAAACCATAAGATACCTGAGTTAAACCTAACCAAAGAGGTAAAGGATCTGTACTCAAGGGACAGAACACTCAGAAAGAAATTGAAGAAAATAGTAAAAGATGGAAAAGCATTCCATGCTCATGGATCGGAAGAATAAACATGGTTAAAATGTCTATACTGCCTGGGACAATCTATACTTTCAATGCCATCTCGATCAAAATTCCACTGGCATTTTTCATAGTGCTGGAACAAATAATCTTGGAATTTGTATGGAACCAGAAGAGACCCCGAATTGCTAAGGAAATGTTGAAAAAGAAAAAGAGAACCGGGGGCATCATGTTGGTTGATTTCAAGCTTTACTACAAAGCTGTGATCACCAAGACAGCAGGGTACTACCACAAAAACAGACATATAGACCAGTGGAATAGAGTAGAAAGCCCAAATATGGACCCTCAACTCTATGGTCAACTAATCTTCAACAAAGCAGGAAAAAGTATCCAGTGGAAAAAAGACAGTCTCTTCAATAAATGGCACTGGGAAAATTGGACAGCTATATATAGAAGAATGAACATTGACCATTCTCTTTCACCATACACAAAGATAAACTTAAAATGGGTAAAAGACCTCAACATGGGCAGAAATATATCAAAATCCTAGAGGAGAACATAGGCAGTAACCTCTTTGACATCGACCATAGCAACTTCTTTCAAGACATGTCTCCAAAGGCATAGGAAACAAAAGTGAAAATGAACTTTTGGTACATCATCAAGATCAAAAGCTTTTGCACAGCAAAGGAAACAGTCAACATAACAAAGAGGCAACCCATGGAAAGGGAGAAGATATTCGCAAATGACACTACAGACAAAGGGCTGATATCCAAGATCTGTTAAAAACTCCCCAAACTCAACTCACACAAAACAGATAATCATGTAAAAAAATGGGCAGAAGACATGAACAGACACTTCTCTAAAGAAGACATATAAATGGCTAACAGACACATGAAAAAATGTTCATCATCATTAGCCATCAGGGAGATTCAAATCAAAACCACATTCAGATTCCACCTTATACCAGTTAGAATGGCCAAAATTAACAAGGCAGTAAACAACAAGTATTTGAGAGGATGTGGAGAAAGGGGAAATTTCTTACACTGCTGGTGGGAATGCAAGTTGGTGCAGCAACTTTGGAAAACAGTGTGGAGATTCCTTAAGAAATCAAAAATAGAGCTACCCTATGACCTTGCAATTGCATTACTGGGTATTTACCCCAAAGATACATATGTAGCAGTCAGAAGGGCTATCTGTACCCCAATGTTCATAGCAGCAGTGGCCACAGTCGCCAAACTGTGGAAAGAGCCAAGATGTCCTTCAACAGACGAATGGATAAAGAAGATATGGTCCATATATATAATGGAGTATTATGCCTCCATCAAAAAGGATGAATACCCAACTTTTGTATCAACATGGACAGGACTGGAGGAGATTATGCTGAGTGAAATAAATCAAGCGACAAGAATCTGTTATCATATGGTTTTGCTTAATTGTGGAGCATAAAGAATAACACAGAGGACATTGAGTGAGGGAGAAGAGAAGTGAGTTAGAGGAAATCGGAGTGGGAGAAGATCTTTGAGAGACTGTGGACTCTGAGAAACAAACTGAGGGTTTTGGAGGGGAGGGAGGTGGATGGTTGGGAGGGCCTGATGCTGGGTATTAAGGAGGGTACGTATTGAGTGGAGCACTGGGTGTGATGCATGAACAATGAATTCTGGAACACTGAAAAAGTAAAATTTAATTAAAAAAATAAATATGATTAATAATATTAAAAAAGTATTGTTTTGTTAATTTTTTCTTTAATGTTATTCTTCTCAATGTTTAAATGCTGAAATTCCTTTTCATTTTGATTTCATGGGGCAAGTATCTCTGGTAGGATTCAAAATTCTGCTCTCAAAATTTACTGAGGAACTTTCTGAATTCAGTTGAACACTTGTGCTAGGCACTCCATAGAACAAAAGATACATAAACCCTGATCTTGACTGCAAATATTTGGAGTGGATTATTTTGATAGACTAAATGATTGAAAATAAAAGTCAATATGTTATATAATAAATTAACTTTTTTTGAAAGACTGTGGGGGACATAGTCATCATAAAATATTTATTCAAAGAGATAGAAGTAAAAGAAATGGAAATCTTCAGTAATGTATGTCAGATAATGAAAAAAGAAACATTCAATGATAAATAATTTCAGAAGCATCTCTTCATATATCCCCAGCCATTAAATAAGTATGTCTTTCTTGTTGCTATCTTCATATTTTGATGTGTTTCACATTTTGCATTCATCGTTGTATGTAGCAACTTATGTTTTTACTTTTCTGTCTGCTGTGAGGTCCTTACGGTCGTGACTCTTGCACATATCTTTCTGTGACTATTGTCTAGTCCAGTGTCTGACACGTGGTGAGAAGCTCACTAATGATTTTCAATATGAAATAAAGAATGCTTTGATTTTTTTCACATCTCAGACCAGTAGATCATGTTGCTAGTTGTTTAGCAATATTGGGATTATAGCTTGAGTGAGTTGAAAAAACTCACTCAAGCTATAAGTGGACTTACAAAGGAGATAATATTTCTTAAACAAATCTTAGTGTATTACTTTTTATTGCTGCAAAGGTAAATTACCAAAACTTAGCATATTCAAACAATACCCATTTATTAACTCCCAGTTTGGTAGGTGAGAAGTCCAAGCAAGCTCAACAGAATTCTGCTTAGTGTCTTACGAGGTTCCAATAAAAGTGTCAGCTTGAGTAGGCTTTTAGCTAGAGGCTTAGAGAAGAATCTACTTCCAAGCTCATTCAGAATGTTGGCAGAATTCAGTTCCTGTGGCCACAGGTCTACAGTTCTGCTTCCTTTGTTGTCACATAGGAGCACTCTCTGCTCATAGATGCCATCAACATTCTTGCCACCTACATTCTTTCTACATGCCCTTCCGTCTTCAAAGCTACAGCAGTGCACTGAGTCCTTCTTGGAGTTTAAATCCCGGACTTCCCCTTCTACCACCACCCGGAGAAAACTCTATGCTTTTAAAGATCTCATGTGTGTGGATTAAGCCCAGTTGAATAATTCACCTTTTGCCAAATCATCAGAGGAGTAACATCCTGGGAAAAAGTCATGAGTGCCATCTTAAATTTCTATGTTCCTCAGAGATGTACATGAACTCTTAGACAAGACCACATTAAGAAAAAAGTATGATGATTTTTTTTAAAAGATTGCATTTATGTATTTGACAGACAGAGATCAAAGGCAGGCAGAACAGCAGGCAGAGAGTGGGTGTAGGGAAGCAGACTCCCTGCTGAGCAGAGAGCCCGATACAGGGCTCAATTCCAGGATCCCTGGATCATGACCTGAGACAAAGGCAGAGGCTTTAACACACTGAGCCACCCAGGTGCCCCAAGAAAAAAGTGTGATAATTTAAACTATCATTTTTTTTAGCCAGAGATGACTAAAGGATATATACATTTATATGTAATAAATAAATAATATAATCATATAATTAAGTCATTATTAATGCAATTAATATATTGTATTAATATATCACTATATTTGTAGTAAATATTAATATTAATTTATATTTTTATAATCTATATATCTATATTATTTATATTGATATAAAACATATGCTATAATCAAAATATAATTATAATTATATGATTAATATATTATTACATCATTACTATATATGTTCAATATATTATATGTCATATATATTAATTAATATATGATAATATAATATATATTTAATTTATAAAAGATTCTTCCTGAAAGGCCAAAAATATTTTGTGATTCAAAATTATTTATATCCTTTAAAGTAAAATTAAAATTTGTGAGTAGTTTGTCCTATGTACTGGATGTTTATGCCCCCTTTCCCCAAATTTATGCACTGAGGCCCTGATCCCCAGTGTAATGGATGTAGGGGTGGACTTAGTTCCTAATAGCTGTGTTATCCTTCACTCTTCAAACCAAGTGCCAAAGAGGGACGAAAACAGATGAAATCCTGTAGCAGCCCGTGCTCAGGTGGCTGCTCTCAGTTCTGTGTGCTCAGGCCCACAGTAGGGTACATGAGTTTTAACCAAGAGTAATGATGTAATAAACAGAATAAAAAGACCATGAGTAAGTGAAGTGGCAAGAACAATGAGGGAAAACATTTTGTGTGTGTTTGTGTGTGTGTGTGTGTGTGTGTGTGTGTGTGTGGTTGTTTATAGAATGAAGACCTGGATTTGTTCTATCTGGTGCTTCCTCACTTAAGAACACAAGGATAATTATGAATGTGACATCTTCAAAGGAGGCAAGAACAGGTTTTGACGGTAGTATAGTCACAGCTTTCTTCTACCCGGACGTCTCACTACTTACCTAGGGTTGAAACTGACGGTTTGGGGTTGTGCTTTAGAGCTGGAATCTCAGCTGTAACTTTTTTTTTTAAGTCCTTTCATGATTTGATTTTTCTCATATACCAATATATTTGCAGCTTTACTGAATTTTACTTTTAGGAATGGGGTTGTGTTATCTTCCCATTTTTTAAATTAAGTTGGTTCAGCTATGGTAATATTTAATAGGTATCTTCAATATTATTATATTATAATTATTTTTACTCATATTTAAAGCTTGGGTTTGGGTTAGTACCTGCATCTTTTGTATTATGTATATTCTGTTATTTAGACTTTGGGAGTCTTCTTTGGTTTTAGTCATGAATGTCTACTTTGTAGAATAAGTAGACTCCATTGACTATTGTCTATTTTGGGCTTGTAGTTTATTTTAGAATTGTGTTAAACTGAGGATTTCTATTTGACAATATTTTACATTATTTTGAAGTAAATTATTTACTTTTTAAATTCTGGAATTTAAACATTTATTGTAATTTGTAATATAACTGATGTGAAATATCAGTGAATAAAGATGACAAGAAGGGGTGCTTGGGTGACTCAGTGGGTTAAAAGACTCTGCCTTCAGCCCAGGTCATGATCTCAGGGTCCTGGGATCAAGCCCTGCATCTGGCTCTCTGCTCAGCAGGATGCCTTCTTCCCTTCCTCTCTCTCTGCCTGCCTCTCTGCCTACTTGTGATTTCTTTCTGTCAAATAAATAAATAAAATCTTTAAAAAAAATAAAGATGACAAGAAAAATAAAACAAAACCCAAACCCATCAAAACAAGAGATATGGGGCCCAGATCACCATATTACTGTTGAATTAAACGGAATTTATTCTAACTCTATTAAGAGATTTCTCCATGTCTATTTCAATCAATACAGATAGAAAAATCCTCTTAATTTTCTTTCAAATATTTTTATCAGCTATATATGTTTTCCATGTATATTTGGATCTATTTTTTATGACCTACTGTGAAATTTTATTTTGTAAAAGCACAAGAATATAAAAACTGAGAGACATTAAGCTTTTAGAAATAAGTTTCACAAAGTTGATGTACTATATGTCTATCATATGTATTATATCTTGATTTTTTGTTGTTTTGGTTTATACTTAAAGTTATAACATTCTAAATTCAGACTGTCATATGTTTGAATGATTGACTATTAAGTAACATTAACTGTGGCAACCTGTTAAAGCAGGAGGTCTTAGACTATAATCCATAGATTGTGGCTCAAAGTCCCAACCAAGCCAGGTTGACCTGGGGAAGGCTACATCTTTGTCCTCAACTATCTCATTTCCAAATGTAGATAATGATATGTACTCTATATCACATTGTAGACGTGAGGGACAAGTGAGATCATTGTGCACATGCATTTTGCAAACTGTAAAGCTCTGTATAGATACTAGTGATTATTAGCAGTAGTTTAGCTAGGTATCTTTTGTGCACTGAACATCATGGCTGTTGAGAAAACTGGCTTCTAAATAAGAACTAGCCAATAGTTTGACCAACAAACTCACAAATATATGTATATTTTACCATTTTAAATCTACATGGAGCAAAAAATGTACCAAAATCCACATGCAGACAAAAATGTACCAAAGGCCTAAACAATTAAGAGGAGGCTCAACATATAATGGGGTCACATTCCTTGTTTTAAGTAACTGTTGAGAAAAAAATTTTTTTTAAATCACAGTTGAAGTTTAATTCTCTTTTCTTGGTTTCTTAGTTGATTGATCAAAAACATACAATCATTAAATTACTCATCTCAAATAAATCAAATTTCTTTTGTGGTTGTTGTTATAATAGTGACTAGTTGATCTTCATTATGGCAGTGAATGCTTCTTGACCCAATATATCTAATTAGGTAGAAATAAATCTCCACTATCTCTCAAGATGCTATAGGTATAAAGGCAGTAATATCTGTGAAATCAGTTTAGATAGACTCTTGTGATAAAAAGAATTTTCTAAATATTAGAAGGATAATAAAAGTACGAGAAGCTATACTTCATTTCAAAACAATGGAACATTCCCTCAGTTAAGTAATTAGATTATTTTTGGCAAGCAAAGAGGAATACAGGAACATAAGCCATCTATTATTTTATTTTAAAGATTTTATTTATTTATTTGAAAGAGAGAGTGAGAGACCACAAGCAGGGAGCCCAATGTGGGATCCCAGAACCCTGGGATCATGACCTGAGCCAAAGGCAGACGCTTAACCATCTGAGCCACCCAGGCGCCCTGAATATAAACCATTTTAAATCAGACTTCCACTCAGACATATGTTTGAATCCTCATTATTGTCAATGAGTTCAATGATCACAAACACCAAATTGAAATAGGATGCCTGATGAAGAACTTGTTTTATAGTTCGTGATGCTGTCTGATACATACAGGAAAATGTTAAAAAGTTATCAAACAAAACCTTAATTATACAATTGTTAAGTTATCTCTCTTAAAAGAAGACCCTATATAACTTAAGACTATAATCGGGACCTTTTCTGATGGGCTTTTCCTTAGTGTTTTTCCAGTCTTCATGCATATTTTAATCACACATTGTGTTTGTGTGTTCATAGTCATTACTCATTTATAATATTTGTCCATATAAGTTTTTCCTCTATCCACTAATGTGAAAGATTTATATGACACTCAAAATTATGTTTGAACAGGGGATTTTATATTTGTTTCTTAATAATGCAATAGAAAACAAAATCTCATGGCTTTATATTAATTATTTCTGTGTATGAATTTCTAGTAGAGAGATGCTTAAGTTAAAAAGATTCCCTTCATTTTTGTATTATAGGTTATAATAGTTAAAAGACTCAGGTTTGCCTGAAGAATGCCAATATTAGACAATTTGACCAGATTTGCACTATTGTGTTTAATACATTTCTCAGTATGTACACTGTGCTAATGGAGCAAAGCTCATGAGGTCTTTAGTAAATAAACAATGCATCAGTCAATTTCTTAATTGTGTGTTTATCTAAAAGAAAAAAAAATTCTTTCTATAGGTGATAAGCATTTGTTCTCTAGCCCAAAATTTGATTTTCTTGTCACAAAGAAAGAAATAACTACAGTTGAGAGAATGCTTCTTTATAAGCACCCTTGTAAGGAAATGAGAGGTATGAAAATGCAGGAAGGACTATGTTCTGGAAATCCCAAGGGAGTCATTCTATTATTTTTCTGAAATTCAGCCAGCATTTCTGTGATAGGCTCAGTGCTTTTCTCCCATAAATATGTCCTATTCGGGATAAGAACCATGAAGTTCTCTACGTCAAGTGCTTCTTACTAAACCCAATAAAATGAACCTCTTTGCTTTCCATAATATTATTGTGTCACTGAAGGCAACTGTTTTTATAACCATTTTATATATTTTCTTCATTTGAAGTTTCCGTAAACTTTTTAGCTGCCATTATTGGTACTATATAATTTATCCCAGAAAGAAAGCAAGTCTTCTTGAGTTTTTCACCATGGAATACAGACACTTGGACCCAAAGAAATTGTGGATGTTCACAACAAGAAGAAACTGTGACTTGGAACCTGTGGGGCAAAAATGTCTGAAGTTTATGGAAACCCGAAGAAAGAAACAATAAGTTGGTACTCTAGAGAACTCTGGCCTAAAGTGGGGTTGGAAACTTTCACACGGAAACAAAATGTTACCATTTCTATATCCATACATTAGCTTAACTATTCCATGTTTATAATTACTTTTATATTTGGAAAAAATAAATAGCAATATATACTCGGCATAATAACTTGGTGGAATAACATTTATGGTTCCAGTCATAAATAACACAATTTGAGTCATAAGAATTTTAATTTTTTCATATTTTTTTAAATTTTTTTTAAAATTTATTTATTTGTCAGAGAGAGAGGGAGAGAGAGAGAGCGAGCACAGGCAGACAGAGTGGCAGGCAGAGGCAGAGGGAGAAGCAGGCTCCCCACCGAGCAAGGAGCTCGATGTGGGACTCAATCCCAGGACTCTGGGATCATGACCTGAGCCAAAGGCAGCCGCTTAACCAACTGAGCCACCCAGGCGTCCCAAGTTTTTCATATTTTTAATTTAGCTTTCTATGATTTTGTGAATGAGTTACTACAAAGGTCAAGTTTTCTGGTAACTATCTTCTGAATGCCATAAAAAATGTGGTTATACTTTAATCAGACTAAAATACTAGGATTTGATGAAGTAAAATTAAATTTTTAAATGATTGTGTATCTTGAAGTTTTCATCTAAAAATACTTCCTCTAGTAAATGGATTTTTTAGTTACCTTAAATTTTACATATTCAATTTAGAAGAAATAGAAATAATCGCTTCTTGAGAAAGACCTGTTGACTCCTCATGAAAAAAATATAACTTCAGATAAAGCAGAATTGGGATCAAAATACTTTGACCAGAAATGTTATTTTTATTTTATTTAAAAATTAAAAAAAAATTTTTTTAGTAAGAGAGAGAGAACAGAGAGAGGCAAAAGGAGTAAGAGAGAGAATCTTAAACATGCTCCATGATCAGCATGGAGCCCTGAGTGGGGCTCGAGTTTAGGACCTTGAGATTACAACCTGAGTGGAAATCAAGCACTCAAACGACTGAGCCACCCAGGTGCCTGGGAAATGTTACTTTAAGACAACTTTGTAAACTATTTCTCTCTCCCTTCTCACCCCAGTTTCCTCCTCCGAACTCCTGCACTTGACATATAGTATCGCTTAAGTATCCAAGAAAAATGGCAGCTTCCACCACAGTTCCAGTGGAGGTGATGTTCAAATATTGCAGACTTTGATGAATGGTAGAGATTTTTATTTCTTTCACTTCCAGAAATAAGTGTAGATAAGAGTGTAGAGGGATTAGATGACTAAAAAAGAAAACTAACAGAGATTGATATGTGGACTTCGGTAGATTTAAAGGATTCTAATTCACATTTATTTACAGCTATTTATTTGCTTTTAAAGGAAATTCATGAGCACTTTTTCCCCTGTACGAATAACCCATACCATAAAATTCAACATAATTTCCCACTTATTTTAAAAATATTTGAAGGAACTAAGATTTAAATAAGTTAGATCCATACATTTTTTACACATGCGAAACAGAAAATGTGTTGGAGTAGAGCAAGGCTACAGACAAGTAAGTATAAGGCTTGACGGTTATACAGGTGATGGATGATGAGTCTGAACCAGGACTCTTGGACAGATGGAAGAGAAGGTAGATTGAGAAATTTTTAGGAAAAGTTTGGCATAACTTGGTATTTAACTGAATGCAGAGGGTGTGAGTAATTAGGGAGACTAACATCACTCCCAGAAGTATCCCTTGGGCAGTGGCATCGTAACTGACTCATAGAGTATGCAGAATATATTATGGAGAAGGGTGATGGGGAGAGATCATGATTTTAACTGAGCTGTGTCAACTTTTTTAATGTCTGAAAGGTAAGGAATCAAACTGCTAATCTGTTGAGATAGTTTTCTTAAGAATATCTTAGCAAGCTTCACAGACATGGGAACTTTAAGGGACAAAGGGACATTGACACTGTTGAAGTCATGTTGAAGTGAATAGTATATGATTTAAAGTCAAAATATCATTTAAGTTGTTCTTTGCCGTTTCCCTGCAACGTGACTTCAGCAAATTGAATCTCTGAGTCTCTCTCTCCTCACAGGATTATTGTGAGGACCAAGTGAATGAAAATGTCAAAATAGATTCTAACATGTAGCAAATACTAAATTGTGTTAGTCCTTCCTTTCTTATTGAAAGGACTCTATTATTCTTCCAATAGTCTTTGCCATTCCTTTTCTCCTCTCTTTGTATTACCACCACTTAAATCATTCTGAATGGGCTGTTGGCCTCCTCTCCCCATTTACACAATTGATTCACTCAGCAATTGTGTTTTGCAAGCCCTGCAGGGAATCAATTGCTGCTTCAGACACTGGGTATATAGCAGTGATGCTTCCAATTAATCTTCCATACTGATATTGTAGTTATTGTTTTAAAATTCAGCATTAGGGGTGCCTTGGTGGCTCAGTGGGTTAAAGCCTCTGCTTTTGGCTCAGATCATGATCCCAGGGTCCTGGGATCAAACCCCACCATAGGGCTCTCTGCTCAGCGGGGAGCCTGCTTCCTCCTCTCTCTCTGCCTGCCTCTCTGCCTACTTGTAATCTCTCTGTGTCAAATAAATAAATAAAATCTTTAAAAAAATTTTAAATTCAGGATTAATTTTGTTACATAATGGATAAAACCCCTCTTCTATCTTCACGGTGCCTACCCGTTCAGATCTAAATTCCCTAACCAGGAGTCTGAAGCCTTTCATAAAATCTGCCTCTAGTCTTCCTGACTGACCTCACCTGTAGCTCATCCTCAAATCTCCAGGTGTTCCAAACCCCCAGGTGTTCTGTCCTCTAACATCACGCTTTACCTCACAGAACTTATCTTTTATGAACATCATTTCTTCTGCTGAGTATTCTTGCTATTGTATGGTGTTTCTTATATTTAAAAGATCTGAGACCCCATCCTGGTATTAGAATAAAGGTATTTGGTCTTCAAAATTTACTAGTTCTTTTTAGTGGTCCATAACTTCCACTTTTTGCTAGACATGATTATTTATTTTAGATATGTGTTCCCAGACCACTGTATGGGAGGTTCTCATAGCATAATGTCCTCCCCTGTAAAAATTAATATTTTGAGCTGCTGATCTGAGCACAAGCTCTCTGCTGGCAGCCAGGTCACAGAGAGAAATAAGAGCTGAAGGCACAGAATTTATATCAAAATCACCGATTAATTAAGATATTTTTTTCTTTCCAGGGGGTGTATTATGCTCATGGATGTTTCTCCATTTGGAAATAGGAATGGTGGGTGAATAAGCATTTGCCACTGTCCCTGAAGGTTGTTCAGCTGTAGGTATCTATAGACGTGAAGATGTTTAGTAGACACTCAGAAATGTCTGCCTGGTCCTCAAAAGAGATAGGACTGGGAGTAAAAGGAGCTAGTGAAAGAGAAAAAGGGAACTTTATGAGAACCCAGAGAGTGTAGCATCATAGAAGTTGAGGGAGACTTCAAAACGAGATGTGATTAGGAGTACTAAATACTTGGAAATGACAAAAGATTTTAAGGATCAGGAATACCTGGGCATGACAATAGTAGGGATAACTGGAGAAAAAGAAAGTGGCATTGCAAGAGAATGAAGGAAAAATACATGGGTCTGACATTGACAGGAAATGGGAAAAGGTGTGAAGGTGGGAGGAGAGGGTGGGACATCTTGTTTCCGGGTGATGGTTGTTGGGTAGCCTTGAAGACTTAGAGGTTTTCCTAGGTCACTTACAAAATGATCCAATATACCAGTGTCACGCTCAGCAATTACTGTGTAAGTGTGTACTGGTCTCCTTTTCTTTCTTCTTCTTTACTTTAATCCATCTTTATCTCTTAATACAGAACGAAACAAAAGACTTTATTTCTGAATTGCCACAGCCTTTGCCCCTGAAATTCTCTATGCTCTGAAGAATTATGTAAGGCTTTAGTCAAACATCTGCTTTTTATTTATCTTTGTTTATTTAAGTCCCCACTTTATTATTTTATAAACAGTAGCACAGATAACGAAATTATGGATGGTTGTTTTTGTTGGAGAAGAGTTAAACAGTGCTCAGCAAGAATAAAAAATTTTAGCTGTCAGGAAAAGTTTCAAATTCTCCTCTTTTGAGAAAAGACTGGTTAATTTTCATTTACTCAAGCAGAAAACAGGTTTTTTCCAATTTTTGCTTATGCATGAAGGCAGTAGAAGGTTGCCGAGGGCTTTGTAAGCATTTAATAGTGTGGATTTGATGGAAGCAAAGTGGGGAGAACACTTCTGTCCTGAAATATAGAGGGGCTCTTAAGACTGTAATGGGACTGTACTCTATCTGGCAATGTTTAAAGGCCGGTAAGGATATACTGGACTTTCCAGATTAAAGTAATTACAATACCATTTAAGGATTTTCAACATACATGCTTGGTTGTTAAGAAACAAAAATCAGCTGGGTAAATTTTAAAGATCTTTTTGGTTTTATCCAATAATTCATGAGTCAGGCAGCATCTAGTATAGCAGATAGAAGGAAGCTGTGAGGAACCGTGCAAAATGAAAGACTTTTATAGGCAGAAGGGAGTGGGAACAAGGAAGTTACATTAGACAAAAAGGAGATTGGTTATGGCAAGGTCACTTTCCTTTAGGGGATGTCAGGGGTCTATCAGACAGATTTCCTAACTAGTGCTGATCAGGGGATTCCTGGTTGACTGGTTTAAGATTCCATTTCTGGGAGAGCCAAAACGAATTAAGTCTGAGTTTAGTGACTTAGCGTAGGTGACTCCATTTTGGGCTTGTTGTCATCTTGTTTTTCATAGGTTTCATTGTTTTCCCAACTTCTACAGTTTCCATGAGGAAGGCTATTCTCTAATATTTCCTGGTCCTCAGCTGCATTGCTAGTCCTTCCAAGGAGGTGGATAAATGACCTGATTGATGAGTATAGAAGAGGAAATAGTATATGTGGCTCAGCTATTTGTTCCCACTTTTTTCTGGGAGCTCATACATGCCATAAATTTTTATAGGTGAGACCACCACATAATTTGGCAGGCTTTCTATTTCTGGGACTAAGTGAACACATCAGTTTAATTCTGAGGCTCAGGATTAAAAAGATCATTGTTACTGCACACTAGAATATATGCTCAAATTTAGAATTATTTTTTTTTAGTAATAAAGGTGAAACTGTGTTATTATCTACCAACATGTTTGTCCTTGTTAATGAACTCAACACTCACACAGAGAGATATCTGTTGTCAATTGAGGATTGAAAAGATCAATTAACATCCTTCACTAGAAAGTGTCTTTTTTTTTTTTTTTTTTTTAGAAAGTGTCTTGATGACAAAGTAGACAGTTGATATTTATATGGGACTTACAACAATCTTCACACTGTGATTTCACAGTACTTTGCTCTGTATCTCTACTATATAATTTATCACATTGTTAAAATGGCTAACTTACTTATTTCGTATTCATCTCTATGCCTAGTCCTTAGTTCACTGACTGGCACATAATACATGCTTGATAATTATATGTGGAATATATAAATGAATGGAATTCAAAACATCTTTAAGGAATATCAATCCCATTCTCTTTTCTGTAACTTAAATTTTCAAATAACCAAAAAAGAAAAATTAAAGAAATCCAAATATGAAACCTGATATCTGATTAAAAATTATAACACTAGGGGTGCCTGGGTGGCTCCTTACGTGAAGCCTCTGCCTTTCGCTCAGGTCCTGATCTCAGGGTCCTGGGATCGAGTCCCACATCGGGCTCTCTGCTCAGCAGGAAGCCTGCTTCCCTGCTCTCTCTGCCTGCCTCTCTGCCTACTTATGATCTCTTTCTCTGTCAAATAAATAAATAAAATATTTTTAAAAAATTACAACACTAAACATCTGGGAGTTCTTCCATAATATTTATCATATGAAGGGCAAAACATACCATATATTATGACTAATTTGTTATTTTACAAGCATTAGGTATGAATCTGAATTTTAAAAAGTCATTTTAATTAGATATAATGATCATGAAATAGCAGAGGTAGAAAACCATGCTATTAATTCCAAAATAGAAAAAAAAAATTACATGCAAATCAGAGGCAGCATGTTATAGACCTTAGTACAATTATTATCATTATTGTTACTGTTCTTATAAATAAATGCTACCACCAGATGTAATGAGATTTGTCATAGTTTAGAGGTTGATTCAGGCTTAGAACTAAACATTAACCATGGAAATTACGGATAAAATGAAGTTAGAAATAAGACTACCGGGGTCCCTGGGTGGCTCAGTGGGTAAGCCTCTGTCTTTGGCTCAGGTCATTATCTCAGGGTCCTGGGAGACAGCCCCCCATCTGGTTCTCAGCTCAGTGGGGAGCCTGCTTCCTCCTCCCCCTCTGCCTGCCTCTCTGCCTACTTATGATCTCTGTCTTCTGTCAAATAAATAAATAAAATCTTAAAAAAAAAATAAAGCTACCAAAACCTGCAATGATTTAAAAGACAAATGGGTACAAAGTATGACATCCCTGAATTTAAGACAGGTAGTTTAAAACCTTCCTAGAATACGTGGCTTTTCAACGGAAGTTGCACACACCTCCCACCATGCACTTTTTGAATGATCAGAACCTGCATTTTCACTAAGGAACTTGGGTGCCATGTAGTTAAAGAAACTTGATTTGAAAATATTTAATGAGATTAAAAAGGATTTTCCATATTATTCAAATATGAAGTCATAAGTTCATACAAGTCACCTTTAGGCTAGTGTGTATGTTAGTTTCTCAATCAGTTCTTATTACATTTTAGGGGTCACAGTTCTGATGTATATTAAACACTCCCTTTCCTAAAACCAATGTGGGAAGTAAGGGAACTACCATTAATATGACCAAGAGTTTTTGAAGCCATGGAGTCTCATTACAATACAAATACATTTTTCTTTGCAAAATGAATCATTTTTCATGGCCATTCACAATTCACATGGCTAGTATTGCTCTTGTTGACTTGATGAATATTTTAATAAAGTTATGTTGAATAAGCAAATTGAAAAATATTTATATGCCAAATCCATTAATTAGAGTTTTGTGTTTTTTTAAAGATTTTATTTATTTATTTGACAGAGATCACAAGTAGGCAGAGAGGCAGGTAGGGGGTGGGAGCAGGCAGGGTCCCAGCTGAGCAAAGAGGGCTTGATCCCAGGACCTTGAGATCATGACCTGAGCCTAAGGCAGATGCTTCACTCACTGAGCCACGTAGACACCCCATTAAAGACTTTTGCTTTAAGTTTTGGCATTGCTTAGATGGATTAACTTGTTTCACACAAGGTGATCTACCCCATGTGTGCAATTTATAACCTTTACAAATAATGCATACATTTTCATGTAATAACAAAATACAAAATGGCTCAACTATGCTGCTAAATTCTTCCAAACTGATGTATCCATCTTGGGGAAAAAAGGGTGAATATGATCAAGCATCCTTATACAAAGGAAATGTTAAATACTATCCTCATAGATAATTGGCAAAGTGGTTATTTTTTCCCAAACTCATCAAGCATCTATTATAAGTCATACGGTCAGATTACAGTGAAAGACTGGACATTTCAAAGCCAACCTGCAAGATTAATAATTGGGTGAATTACTTTATAAAATGTAAAATTATGTGATAAAACAAAAGAGAAGAGTGGCATAGCATTTAAAGCTGTTGCAGAGGGTGTACATTTACTTCCTATGCTTTTGGCAAATCCATGCCTTTATTTTCTATGACATTGCATGGCCCAACTTTCCTGATTAGTAGGAGCTTATTACTAAAACCTTTGTGAACCTTTTTGGGCAGCTGGATTTGGTAAGAGTTTTAAGGTTTTGAACAAATGCAATCTGGTTCTAACCAGTGATACATCAAATCATTTATTTGTGGCAAGACAGACATTTCCATAGGGCATTTTGTTTCTCATAATGGAAGCTTTAAATACTGTCTTCTTTTCCTTAGAAATTTAATTTTTGCTGGCAATGGACTAAATTATTCAAGATTTAAAAAGAAATGTCAAGCTTCAGAAATCCCAAACTATTAATTATTTCTCAAATTTACAATTATATTAAACATAGGGGAAATCTGGCACCAGGGTATCTTTTAGTAATATAGTTTCACAAAAATCAAATTCCTTTATTTTTTTAAATATTTTATTTATTTATTTGACAGACAGAGAGGTAGAGAGCACAAGCAGGGGGAGTGGCAGGCAGAGGGAGAGGAAGAAGCAGGCTCCCCAGCTGAGCAGGGAGCCCCATGCAGTGTTCTATCCCAGGACCCTGGAGTCATGGTCTGAGCCAAAGACAGACACTCAACCAACTGAGGCACCTGGGCACCCCCAAATTCCTTTCTTTATAAGATTGTTTATTAAGTTTATGTTAAATCATAGGAAAATAATGTTTTATTAATATATAATCCTGGTGAAAAGTGCAACATATTTTTCTGCACTGACCTAAGTTAAATTATAAATACATAAATAATAAATATATCTAACTTGCTTTGAAGTCCTTTCTTTCTGGAAATCTATTCTTTCCAATTATGGAAGTTTGAAAAATTCAGAATATAAGTTGTCAAGGCCTAGTTCCTTCAGGTATATTCTATCATTGATAGAGGTGTAAATTTCGATACCAGGATTGTCTTTCTCAAGGACCTGGGAACCAACCTTTTGAAATATAAGCATAAAGAAAAATAAGACCCCTGTATCCCAGTTTCTGAGGGAGTAGAGCCATGGGCAACAATTAGTAAACACTGATGAAGTTACTCAGTGCATTCCTGCAGTGCTTTTCCATTAGTTCACTCTAGTGTTTAAATATCCTCTGACCTTGTGGGTACTTGGGTGGTGCAGTTGATTAAGTGGTTACTCTGGGTTTCAGTGGCTCAGGTCATGATCTCCCTGTTGGGGATCAAACTCCCCTTGGAGCCCCACGCTCAGTGAGTCATCTGCTTCCCCCTCCCTTTATCCCTCCCCACTGCTGTGCACTCTCTCTCTCTCTCTCAAATAAACACATAAATCTTTAAATAAATAAATGAATAATATCTGACCTTATGTTTCAGCAGAGTTGAGTTCAATTTTTCTCTCCTATTGCAATAGACTCTCTTCTCTATTACAATAGTATTGTCTAAATAAAGTCTTCATTGCCAGTTTAACTGATCCAGTGCTGTTTTTCTTTTGCACACATAGCCAATCCTTGTGGCCTGGAATGAATGATGCAGGACTTGCTATATACCAGGAATAGTTAAACTGTTCTTAATCTCACTTCTTGGGAAATCATACACTCAAAAAGGGGCTGTAACCTAGTCAAAGACTCACTCCATGGATGTTGGTGCAGAAGGCAGACACTTTGTTACTATAGAGCTTTAGTGTTGAGTTAGGTTAAGAACTCAGGGAAGAGAGCTATAAAGAACTCGGGCTTGAAAAACTATTACCCCATCGATATCCAAGAAAGTATAAATCCTGAATTCATTTATTTAAAAGATTTTATTTATTTATTTTTTTTTTGAGAGAGAGAGAGCATTAGCTGGGGTAGGGGCAGGAGGCGAAGCAGAGTCCGTGCTGAGAAGGGAGCCTGAAGCGGGGCTGATCCCAGGACCCCGGGATCATGACCAGAGCCCAAGACAGATGCTTAATTAACTGAGGCACCCAGGCGCCCCTAAATCCTGAATTTCAAGATAAGAATAAAACTTGCTATCTTTTATGTCTTGAGAAATAATGGATTAGGGCATAATATACTTATGAACGATGCTTTATTTTCATCTTATGGCTTAGGGGATGAATTAAGTTTAGTAATGATAATATGGGATTTGAAATTTAAAAAGTACTCCTGCGTCTTTTTACTCATGCTGGTATTATTTTTTTTTGTCTTTTTATTCAAACTGACTCAATGGATTCCAAAGTTTAGATGACAATCAGTATATTACAGATTTGGAGTATAAAGGAAATAATCTGTAGAAAATAAAAATCTTCTGTATATTCTTGCATTCCTGACCCATCATTTCAACTCTTAGAGTACATTTTTAGAAATTTATGCTATGGATATATTTACCCATGAGCACAAAGATACATGTCAGAAACACCCATGGTAGAATTCTTTGTATTATAAATGCAATTAATTAATAAAGAGCATTTACTTAAAATATGATAAATTTATATACCAGGATACTAAGCAGGCACTAAAAATAATGACATATAGTGTACAGATTGTATGATTATAAATGCTAATATATTATTAAGTGCAAAAAGGCAATGCCTGTGTACCCAAATGAGTGTGTGCATGTGTATAATCCTGGTTTTACACATGTGTGTGGCATGTGCACACATGTATGAAGATACATGTAAGATACACAAGGAAATGTTCACACATAACTTCTAGGAAGTGGTTCTCAGAGTTAAAGAAGAGGAGTTAGAATTTTATATTTTTTATTGTATATCCTCTTGCACTGTTTGATTCTTCAATCAAGTTTATGTATGTTAATCATACTTATTAAATGTAATTGTTTATAAAAAGGAAATTCTCTGTCAATAAAGTATTGAATGCAGAGATGACCATTTTAGGAGCAAGATAGACTATTCTGCAATTATAGCATCTCATGACCTGGGGTGAATTATATTTCCTCTATAATTTTGACCAACAGAAGGCATCCCCTTTACTTGTTAGAGGCTTTAAAAAAGACAGGGATCCTTTGGTGTGCATGACAAATGAATCCCTAGCAGGAAGAACACCTTGCATGATTTAAACTAAGGCCTTGGAATTCCACTTATATTGTAGGACACTAGTTCATATCTGGGCCATCAATACATGTCAAGTGATACAACTAACAATTGTATCTCGCATTTCCAAATTGAAGAGCAAATAGAGGTATTCTATTGCCTGAGACTGCTGGAGCATAGTACTGTTTACATAGAGACACCAGAAATTAATCATTTAGATAAAACCTGTTAAATATTCACACCTTTGATTACTGCATTTAAACATTCAGTACGGTTTAAGGCAATTAGCTTTGCGATTTGGGGGAAATGAAAGTGTCGTGTCTTGGGAAGGGCAGTGTGTGCTTGTTAAAGAATCCAAGACATATGAAGAGAGTTAACCTAAGTCGTATGCACTGAGCGTGAAATAGGAAATGCAGCGCTCAGAGCCACCCGTTAAGATCCTCTTATCTCCCTGCAGACGGAAACTGAACTTTACGTGTTGCTGGTGCTAGTGAGGCAGCCTACTATGTTTATCACAAATGGGGGCTGGGAGTCTAGTTAAAAGGATTTTATACTCTTTTGGCTTCAGCACAAAACCAGCTGCAGAAATAACCACCCCCACCACCTCCATCCCCAAACAGAATCTATTCAGCACCCACAACCACATGGATTCTATCAAAGCCAGGCTAATGGAAATCAACTCCAAATCCAGCCAGTGCGAGGATAAATGAACAATGTTTATCCTGTATCCTTATGTTTCTTAGAATACCTTGATTTTTCAGGGTTATGAGATATTCTTTGTTCTTATATTTCCTTTCAGAAATGGTAGCAGCTCTCAGGCTGAGGAATTAGACAGATGCTAAACCGTATGCAAAAGCCATTGGTTGTAGAGTTACTGACATTTCAGTCATGAGACAATTCCGTCTGCATAGCCAGGTTGGCTAATGTGAGGTCCTATTTAGTGAAAACCACAGGAAGATTAAAATTTTCCTGTCCTTGGCCCTTACCCTTTACAAAGTCTCAACAGAAATTGTTTATTCCTGATGGCAGACCCTTGTTTCTCTTTGGACAATAGGTTTGGTTCAAGCTCCTATTTATTCTTTAAGCTTGTAATGTTCCTTTTTCACTGCATCTTGGCCGGGAGCACACGCTTCAGAATGCTAGATTCCAGGTTAAAATGTCTATTGTCCCTCTACAATATGTTACAAATGAGTTGACACTACAATTAAAATGAGGCCAGTTAGACGTCTGCAGTTGGAAGGTCTCTTTATACTAAGTTCTCTTGACAGCTGATGATATCATATGAGCCATTTCCAATGATTTGAATAATGAGGGGGTAGACCTGCCCCTTATCATCCACTCCAACCATCATTACAGATGCATCTCTGATTTATACAGGAAATCCTAGAATATAGGGTACAAACTATTCTTGCATATTTTAAAAAGAAATGAAAAAATGACAGAGAAGGAAGCCTTCTTTTGATATACTTTAATATACCTAGGAATTATAACCCAGCTATATAAGAATCCTCATGGAGAACATTGAGTATTCTGAAATGGTGGTTTTGATATTAAATGGCCATATCTGGAATGGCATTTTTTGAAAACTTAGCCCGTAATTCCATCTACCAAAAATAGCAAGTAGATAAATCAAAAATTCTTTAATAGGGATACCCTATTAGACGGGAAAATGAGTTCAAGTCAAATGAATCCTGTTTCTTTAATGCACACAGATTTTCACAGATTAAAAATTAATCAAAACTTGAGAGAAATCAGAGTTTGATGAACTTGATACCTTGAGATAGATTGTTAGTTTTCAAAAAAAGTCTTGCTATTTGTTAAAAACAAAGTGAAATACTATTAAAGGTTCTAAAGATTTCAGAGCAATATTTTGGCATCAGTAATCACAAAGAATTTTAATAAACTCCAGACAGTATTCTGAATTATGTAATTCATATCTCAGTAGAAGTGAGATTAAAAATGGAAGAGAACGATCAAGGAAAGAACTCACTGAGTTCCCTACTATCTTTCCATTAACCAAAGACTAGGAGATATCATTGAAATTTGAGTAACCTTGTGAAGAATGAGCAATTACTGTGATCATATTTTTGATCTGTTCTCCTGGCTTTTAGCAGGTTTGCTTGTAGTTTTTTCCTAAAATTATCCTAATCCATAAAGTTTTCTGTGTTTCACACAGAGAAAAGTTTGATGAAAGACTTTGACCATTCTACAGACATCCCTGAACTTAGGTCTTATATCAGTCCTGGGCCTAAACTAGACTTAACCCTAAATTTCACTCTGGAACAATGAACTGCACCAGCATGGGGAATGTGCTCTTCACAGAAGAAAAAGATAAGGCAAAAGCCCTTTTTATTTAGCCGATTCCTTCCTGGTAGGGTCAACAAGATGACAACTGTTTATCTTAATGAGGACAACTACTTATCTGTTGTGATCTTGAGGCAAGAAGGGTAAAGACATAACACCAACTCTCCAGAGATGTCAGATAGAAGATTGGACAGAGCTAGACGCCTGGTGATATCTTTGAACCACTGAATTAATCCTGGAACAACTGACCTCCAGACTTCTGTTGACATAAATAGAAATGGTTGATATATATCAACCACTGATATATTGAGGCCATTGATGTATTGAGATTTTCTGTTCCTCTTATAGCTTCCTGCCTAATTAGATTAACCCTTTACATAGCATATAAGATCTCCCATGACAGAACCCTGGTGACTGCATTTCCTACCACTTTCCTTTATGCTCAGGAAAAACACTACCTTTTTTTCCCGTCTCTTCTCAGAAATGCCACCTCAGTGTCCATCAATATCTGCCCTTCCTTAGTTCTTATCTAACTCACTGATCATTGCCTTCCCATTGTTCTAACCAGTCTAGTATCGGTTTAAATGCCCCTTCTCAGAGATACTTTATCAGATCATTATAGCCAAGGAAATTGCCCCCAATGATTTTTTATTTTTATTTTTTTAAATATTTTATTTATTTATTTGACAAAGAGAGAGTAAGAGAGCACAAGCAGGGGGAGCAGCAGAGGGAGAGTGAGAAGCAGGCTCTCCACTGAGCAGGGAGCTAATGCGGAGCTCAATCCCAGGATGCTGGGATCATGACTGGAGCCAAAATTAGACGCTTAATTGATTGAGCTACCCAGGAACTCCTGACTTTTTTTTTTTCCCCTACAGTACAAACATTTTGGCTTTTACTTCATGGCACTTTTAATTTTTATTATATATTTCCGATTCCTTAATCATTTGACTCTGCACTATAATCCCAGTAAGGCCAGGATATCAAGTGTATAGTAATTACCTCTGATACATGGCTCCCACCCAGGGAATCTCTAGTACATGGCAGGAACTTGATAAATACTTGATGGCTGAATAGAGGCATAGGGCTACTGGTTGGTTCCTCAACAAGTAAAGAAATTTAATTTCTATCACATAGCGTTTTCCTCCTGAAAATAAGTGCTCTTGTCAAATCAGTGGGGCTCTATCATGCTGGTATTATATATTTTGATTCCCTTTGAGAATTTTTATGTGTAGACATTACTTCTACTATCAAGAAAGTTTGAATCACTCTGCTTATTTCACTTTTTAATTGTGTGCTAAACCAACCAGTATAATTTATTTCAGTAACTGTTATGAACTTTCCCTTTATTAACTTATATTTCTCTTATGAAACAGTATAGCATCTTTCCATTACCTCTTATTTTAAAAATAGAGTTGTTACATCATAGTAATGTGAAAACAAATCTTACATCAGAATTTTTAAAATGTGGTGTATGGGAAAATAATCTAATTAATACTGGGAAAAAGAACAACTCGTAATGGAAAGCAGAAATAATGGCATTTACCAGTTAGATTTCATTAGGAATATCCATTAGAAATTAAATTTAGCTGTAGGTAAAAGAGACCCCAGTATAAAAACATAATGAGATTGGTGTTTTGTTTTTCAGACATAACAGAAAATCATTTGCCCATTGACATTGGGTCAGAGGCTCATGGATATGAGGAACGAGGTCTTGGATTCCCTTGGCTTTTCTGTTATGGGGATTTTGTCGTCACAAGGTGGATATTGAAGTTCTAGTCTTCACTTCTGCAGTCTAATCAGGAAATAGGGTGAAGAAGTCACATTTATTGTGATATTCTCAGGTGATCTCCACTTATATCTTATTGGCCAGAACTGGATCTCAAGACTATAGCTTCCTGCAAAGCATATTTAAAATATATGTTTCTGGATGTCCCAGGAAATCATAGTTATACCAGTTATGAAGAAAGGAAGAATGGCACCTTGGTGGATAATTTTGCCAAAGCAGTTAATTCAGGTGGTTCTGTGTGCCTGATGGCCATATTACTAGACTCACCCTGAAACTTTTCCATATGACAGATATACTCTACAGGTCTCCTTCCTCCCATGGAACCAGTGTGTAATGAAAGAGAATGAAAATGTTTTCACTTTTGTTTATGAACAAAGAATGTCATCTTCATAAATGAAGTTTAATAATAATTTCTTATGGAAGAAAAACAGGCAAAGCTAGGAACTAACACTTACTACACAGTTCCTTATTCTTTTGCATGTGGATATTCAGGTGGCCCACCAACTATTTGTTGAAAATACAGTTCTTTCCCTGTTATGTTACCTTGGCATCTTTATAGAGAATCAAGTGTCCTTGGATGCATAAGTTTATATCTGAACTCTTAATTATATTCCATTGATCTATATTTTTGTCCTTATGCCAGTATTACAGTTATTGATTATTGTTCCTCTCTGATAAAATCTGAAATCAGAAAGTAAGAGTTTCCCAACATTCTTCTTCTTTTGCAAGGTTGTTTGGTTATTCTTGGCCACTTGGATTTCTATAAGAATGTAAGGACCAGCTCATCAATTTCTACAGAAAAGGCAGCTGGAATTTTGAAAGGAATTGTCTTGAGTGTGTATATCAGTTTGGGGAGTATTGCCTTAACTATTGCCTTCTTCCAATCTCTGAATGTATTTCCACTTATTGAAATTTTAATCTGTTTCAATTATTTTTTCCAGTAAGTCTTATATTTTTTGATACATTTATTTATGAGAATTGTATTTGTTGGTGCTATTATGAATAAAATTGTTCTCTTAATTTCAATTTTAGGTTGTTTATTGTTAATGTATAAAATAGAACTATATTTCCTATATTGATGTTGTGTCTCACAAACTTGCTGAACTTGTTTATTAATTCTACAAGTATTTGTGTGTGTGTGGGTGTGTGTGTGATATTTTTCGTATTAAATTACCCAGAATTTTCCATATTATACAATCATGCCATTTGCAAGTGCCATTTCAATCTGGGTGTCTTTTATTTCTTCTTACCCAATTGCTCTGGCTAGAACTTCAGTACAATATTGAATAGAAATGATAAAAGTAAAAATCTTTTTTTGTTCCTAATCTTACAGGAAGTGTTTTTGGCTTTTCACCATTAAGTTTGGTGTTAGGTATTGGTTTTTTTGTAAATGCCCCTTATTAACTTGGAGACATTCACATCTATTCCTAGTTTGTTGGATTTTTTTTTTCTATCATGAAAGGATGTTAGATTATGTTTAATTTTTTCTACATCTGTTATGGCAATCTGATCATTTAGGTTTTTGTCCTTTTTTCTATTAACATGGTGTATGAATTGATTTTCATACATTGAATAAAACCTGCATTCCTAGAATAAGTCCCACTTGATAATGGTATATAAGTCCTTTTTATATGTTCCTAGATTCAGTTTGGTAGGATATTGTTGAAGATTTCTGTATATATTACTCATAAGGAATAGTAGTTTCTGGTTTTCTTTTCTCATGATAACTTTGTCAGTATTATGAGGATAATATTAGCTTCATAACATGAGTTAAAAATGTTTCCTCTTTATTTCCTTTAAAGAACATGTGAAGTATATGTGTTAATTATTTTGAAGAATATGGTGGAATTTACCAGTGAAAGATATCTGGTTCTGGAATTTTTATTGTTGGATTTTTAATTTAATTTAATTTTTTTTATTACTATTCTGTTTATTTGTTATAGGCCTACTTAGAGTTTTTAAAATTTCTTCTTGGCTCCGTTACAGTAGTTGTATCTTTTTAGGAATTTGTCATCTCCTGTAGATGATCTAATATGTTAACATACAGTTGTTCAGAGTATTCCTTTATACTCTGTTTATTTCCATAAGGTCAGTAGTAATTTCTCCACTTTCATTCCTCATTTTTCTAGTTGGGATCTTCTTCCTTTTTCCCTTGATTGAGATATATATATATATTTTTCTTTTTTAAGTAATCTCTTTGCCCAGCATGGAGTCCAATACTGGGCTTGAACTCATGACCTTCAGATCAAGACCTGAGCTGATATCAAGAACTGGACACTAAATGAACTGAGTCACTCAGGCACCCCTTTCCTTGATTAATCTTGTAGAAATTAGAATTAGTGGTACAAGGGTAAAGTTTAAAAGCTCTCCCTCAATACAGAAGAGAGCAAAAGAAACTCATAAGATGGTTAAGGTGAGTGATACGGAAACAAAGGAAAATATATAAAATATATGCTTAATTATTTGGTTTCCCAAAAATAAGATGACATAAAAAAGTACTGATCTAGAATATAGGGAAAAAATTTATCTGAGATAAAGAATAAATGAAATTATAAAATTAATGTGATTACTTGCACCAGGTAAAATCAATGAAAAAAGACACTCAAAGATATCAATAAATATTTATTGTATTTCCTCCATATGACAAGTACTAACCTTGTGTATCAAAACTAAACCAGGAGGAGGAGCAAGATGGCGGAGAAGTAGCAGCTGAGATGACATCAGGTAGCAGGAGATCAGCTAGATAGCTTATCAAACCATTGCAAACACCTACAAATCCAACAGGAGATCGAAGAGAGGAAGAACAGCAATTCTGGAAACACGAAATCGACCACTTTCTGAAAGGTAGGACTGGCGGAGAGGTGAATCGAAAGCGACGGGAGGATAGACCGGGGGGAGGGGCCGGCTCCCGGCAAGCGGCGGAGCAACGGAGCACTAAATCGGGACTTTTAAAAGTCTGCTCCATGGAGGGACATCTCTCCAGAGGCTAAACCGGGGTGAAGCCCACGCAGGGTCAGCGTGGCCCCAGGCCCCGCAGGGTCACAGAAGGGTGTCTGAGTGTCGCAGAACTAGCAGGTATCGGAGCGGGAAGCCGGCTACAGAGACAGAGCCGAAGAGTGAGCTCTCAGCTTGGGGTTACCTTGAACCGGTCGCAGGCTGGGTGAGCTCGGAGCGCGGCCAGAGGCAAGGGATATGGGAGTAGCTGGGGCTTTTCTCTGAGGAGTGGAGCCCCGAATCTCAGCTCTTCCGGGGGGGAGACTAGGAGGCTGCCATTTTCATTCCCGTCCTCCGGACTCTACGGAAAGCGCTCAGGGAACAAAAGCTCCCGAAAGCGAAACCGAGCGGATTACTCAGCCCGGCCCCTGGTAAGGGCGGTGCAGCTCTGCGTTGGGCAAAGACACTTGAGAATCACTACAACAGGCCCCTCCCCCAGAAGATCAAAAGAAATCCAGCCAAGACCAAGTTCACTTAACAAGGAGAGCAGCGGAACTCCAGAGGAGGAGAAAGCAATGCGCGGAATTCATGGCTTTCTCCCCATGATTCTTTAGTCTTGCAGTTAATTCAATTTTTTCTTTAAAGGGCATTT